>CM053028.1:50769644-50834255 GCA_028564925.1 Lithobates sylvaticus
CCTGGCTCCAGCTGGCGTGGTATGAACCACCTCTGGGCCTGTCCCTGCAGATCTGCAGGAATCTCTGCTCCAGTGTGGTTCCTATCCCCTAAACACACCTGCTGAAGCCCTGCATGGCACCTTTTAGCCTGACTCTGGGAATAGCCCCTTTGAATGCTTAGGGGGTACCTGATGTTCATAGGACAATTCTGCAGAGAAGGGCATGGAGGTGGTGGAGGAGGAGGAGGAGGGGGTAGAGCTCACAGGACTGGCATCATCACCACCAGCTGCACGGAGACGTGGGGGCATACAAGCTGCAGCACTGAGCCCTGTCCTGCATCCTTTTGAGTTGCAAGCAGCGTTACCCAGTGTGCTGTGAACAAAATATATCGTCCCTGCCCATGCTTGCTGGACCACGTGTCAGCAGTAAGGTGGATTTTACGGCTGACTGCCTTGCCCAACGATGCCAGAACATTCCCTTCCACGTGATGGTAGAGAGATCGAACGGCCTTACGTGAAAAGTAGTCATGACTGGGAACCTGCCATTGTGGAACAGCACATTGTGTGAATTCACGGAAGGGGGCAGAATCCACCAGGCTAAAAGGCAGAAGTTGGAGAGCCAACAGCTTTGACAAGATTTTTTTTAGATCCTGGGCATGTGGGTGTCAGGGACTGTATTTTTTTTCCCCTGCAGCAGATGGGGCAGATAAATTTGCCGGCTACAGTCTACAGCTGGTGATGTGCTGCTGGCAGATGTGCTGCTAGGGACTGGGATATCCTGTCAGTGGAGGCTGCTGAGAGGTAAGGACTCAGTATAGCAGGGGCAGACTGAAATGGGTAAGGAGGAGGAGGAGGAGGAGAAGGGACATATTTGTGCTCCTTTTGTGTCTTTTAGGTGCTCTTGCAAACGGTTGGACGTTAAATGCCTTGTTAAGCATGTGGTACCCAAATGGCTGGTGTTTTTGCCACGTTTGATGTGCCTGAGACACAGTTTGCAGATAGCAAAAGTGCTATCTGCTGCAGATGTGCTGAAAAAGGCCCAGACAGCTGAGCTTTAGAGAGTGAGCCGGGAGATAACAGCTGCAGAATGTGATGGAATAGGGTGGCTGCTCTCTACTCTTTCTTGATGTCAGCCTCCTTGGTGTTGTGACCCCTCACCTTCAGTTTCCTTCTCTGCTCTATCTGGCACCTAAGTCACATCAGTGACCTCATCATCATCATCTCCATCTCCTCCATCATCATCATTAACACTGGAGACAACTTGGCAATACGCTGTGGCTGGGAGAACATTAATGCCAATTTGTCTACCAGTGTTTTCCCCTCTCTCTAGGCTCATGTTCCTGTCATCCTCAACCTGAGAACCAACATCTGAATCCAGTAATGGCTGGGCATCATCAAGGAGCAAGTGGCTGACGCTGTGGTCAAATAACTCAGCTGACTCCTCAATGCTGATGTTGGGCTATGGCAGGAATAGATGTGGACAAGGAGGCAGGTTTATCCACTGGCAACTGCAGGGGACTGCACACTTGTCTCTGCTTGCGTGACAGAGGATGAGGAGGATGAGGAAGGTTTATAAGCCAGTCCACCACCTCCTATGCATGCTGTGGCTGGATAGCACAGGCAAACCCACTAAACAGAGGAAATTATGCCCTGCCTGAGGACTGTCCACTACGTCCACCTTTGCCTGTGGACACATTTGTTGCTAGCCCCCTTACAGTGCCAAGGGAACGTCTGCCTCTCCTTGTTGTCCTCCCAGACATTATTGGGAGGGAGGGGGCGGTGCTTATAAGCAAATGTAAAGAAGAAGTGGAAATCTGTAAGTAGATGCACTTTAATCAATGTAAAGTGGTGTTTGGTGCACTTTAATTTGAGTACTCACACTACACAGACACACTCCACGGATAAACTATAATATACTGCAATATAAAGAGCCAAATGTACAGTGATGCACAGAACTATATGGCGTTAAACTGGCAGTAATGCACACAGAAGTAACTGGTGTTAAACTGGCAGTAACGCACACAAAACTATATGGCGTTAAACTGGCAGTAAGCACAAAAAACTATATGGTGTTAAACTGGCAGTAACGAACACAAAACTATATGGCGTTAAACTGGCAGTAACACACACTGAACTATATGGTGTTAAACTGGCAGTAACGCACACAAAACTATATGGCGTTAAACTGGCAGTAACGCACACAAAAGTAAATAGCGTTAAACTGGCAGTAACACAATTAAATAGACAGTGTTCAACCGTCACTACACTGATGCTATCTGAACTGTCCCTACTCTAGCTATACACTAATGTAAAGATCACTGACACGGTCTCACTGCACTACACTGAAACTATCTTAGCTGTCCCTACTCTAGCTGCACACTATGCAAAGCTGAATGATGGTCCTCCTCACTACACTCACACTATCCCTAGACTGACACTAAACTAATATTCTACACTGACAATTGAAGCAAAATAGCATAGTATAGCACACTAACTAACTAATAGCACTGAACAGAGCCCTGTTATATCTCTCTACACCAAAATCACACTGAAAATGGCTGCCATTGAAAGAATACTTTTATACTGTGGGGCGGGAATGAGCCATGATTGGATAAAGTCATGATGACAGTGTCCAATCATGACTCTGACAGTGCTCTGTGCCCTGATTGGCTGAAGCTTTCACTGCTTCAGCCAATCAGGGCTTGCAATGCACTGTGCAGCGCCGCAATGCATTGTGGTCGGTTCAGGGGGGCCGAACAAACAGTCAAAAGACCATTTGTTTGGATGTTCACCAAACGAACGAACAACGAAAAGTTGGGCCCGAACTTATGCTCGAGCCAAACTGTTCCCCCATCCCTAGTGCACAATCCTTATAGAAAAAGAAAGAAAAAGCAGCAGCACGCATGTGACCTACATTATGGAATGCAGCTGTGGGCAGGACCACCAGGGCCTTGTCTGTACGTATAGGTGAGCACATCCGGAATATTAAAAAAGGCTACAAGTATCACAGCTTGTCTAGACACTACAGAGAGGTGCATAATAGGGACCCGCGAGGTTTGAAGTTTTATGCCATAGACAGAATAGAAACAAAGTGGAGGAACTCAAATTTAAGACGAGAGGTCTCATGCTATGAAACTTATTGGATACATAAGATGAGCACTATGAGACCCCTCGGATTGAATATAGAGCTAGATTTTAATTGTTTCATAGAAGATTTCTAATTTAATTTAATCCAATTCAGTCTAAATAGGGTTTTTGAATGAAATGAAAAATAAAAAACGGGGAGTGATAGACATATTTCCTATTTCCAATTTTATTTTATTTTATTTTCTATTTTCATTTTAATATTTTTCAGAATTTGAATAATTATGTGAAAGTTTGTTCAGCTATGTATGCGGGTGAGCAGTAACACTTGCTTAGGAGCAACAAACAAAAAACGAGTAGTGAAATTTACATAAAGAATAAAAAAGCTTTGGACCAATACAAGTAAAACTGGCTGTTGATAAAATTAATACATATTGAGATATAAATACACACAGATATATCCCATATTACATTACAAAGCCTGGAGATTATAAAACCTGCTAATACTATGTTTTTATGTTTTTTATTTGTCGCCCGTCTTGTTTGCTGGTCCTATGTTAGACTAAGCAATGATAAGGCAGTAATAAAAATAAGGACAAATCAGTAAATAAACCCCTGGTACCAATAAGGGAAGGCATATATAAATGGCCAGCAATAAAAATGGCATAATAGGAACTTCCGGCGGCAAAAAATGGCGGAGTCGCGACTTCCTATGGCATGCTATTTAAAAATAGAGCAGCCACAGGAAACACAAACAGGGGGAGCGGGGGGGGGGTTATTTTTAGTAACAATAAGCTGAATGCACTTGATATATATAGAGGGGTGAGCGGCGTATGTCAGCGCTGTGTGTTGGCAAATAGGGGAAGAGATGCACATAGGTGACCAGTAACAAAAATGGCGCAGTAGGAACTTCCGGTAACAAAATGGAAATGCCGCTATTTCCGGTGGCACGCTGTCTAAAAATATAGCGGCCACAAGATATATAAACGGTGGGTGGGGGGTGCTTCCCTATTGAATGCGCCTGAGAGACACAATAGAATGAGTGGCACAGGTCAGCGCTGTGCGATGGCATGGCGAACATTGCGGGGGGGCACGTCTATTGCAATGGCAGGGAAGAACATAGCATTGGCCAACAGTAAAGATGGCCAATTTAGAACATCCAGGAACGGACGAATATGTCACTTCCGGACACAGGTAGGAAATTGTAAAGGGAGCCAGTAACCAAAATGGCGATTCACACACTTCCGGCGGTAAGATGGCAGCAACGCCACTTCCGGTGACACGAATTCCGGAATTCCAGCAATCAAAACACCTGAAAGGTAAGGTAAGGGTATATATAGCAGGGGGAAACAGGGACCCAGCAGCTTCCTGATGACGCAAGAGGTGAGAAACATGTAGAGGCTGCTGGGACTTTTGAAAACACAAGCACGTTGGTAGCAGGGACCGAATTGTTTGGGACGCATACTGGAGAGAGGAACACCTCCATGCTAACTTGATACCTGCATACATGGCTGGATAGGCTTGGTGTCGGCTTGTGGCACCTGTAACATGTGAGTGGAATATATTTAAAATTTTTTAATAAAACGTTTATTTGATATACTACACCATGATGGCTCTATATATTTTTCTGTGAATTTTGGATCATCCGGTGGTCTATAACGAGGGGTGACTGATCGATTAACGGAGTGGTTATCCATCTAATGAACCAAAGGCGAATACCTAACTAATATCTGGTGAGTGGCCATTTCGCAAGGTGGTGGTGGCACGAAAGGTTGAATCTGATTGCGATACGCAAAGTACACACAGGAAAAGACCAGAGTATTATTTGATAGTCACAACAGATTGCTGTGGTTTTTGTTGTTTTTTGTCTTTATAGACTTTGATTTCGTTTTTTTGGTTTCTTGTTTAACGGACGGGGAGAGCCACGATTGTGTGGTATACACACATTTATTCGTGTATGACATATATGTTACTGCTTTATACTGCTAGTTTATTTTGTAGCATGATCCACATTAGTAAGATAGTGTGAGTGGTGACAATACAGGATTTTGCATAGCAAAAGAGCAAACTGGGGATTAAGGTTTTTTACAGTTAGCGCAATCCATTTTGTTTTACACAATCCTTCTAGTAGGAACTTTGACAATGGTTCAGGGCTCCACCTAGGAAGCTGGAGGCTCCATCCACCCCAGGAGCCTGTGTGGCTGCAACAGAGTTGATAGAGATGGTGCATGGCTACTAGAGAGGTTCTGTCTGGAGGATGGAGACAAGGGTCTACGCACTGCTGCTGCAAAGTGAAAGCCGAGAGGCCAAAGCATTTGCTGATGGCAGAGAAAAGCCGAACAACCCATGTGTGAGTGAACCTTTTGTGTTATATGAACTTCTTTTAAACAAAAGTGGGCAAGGCCCAAAAATAAAGATTTGGAGAGCAAACTACCTCCTTGGAAGCACTACAGTATACTTGAGTTAATTGCCACAATATATAGATATAGACACTAAAGATTTTAGTTGTTGACTATGGCCTCCACCACTTATGAGAAAAACGTTATTATGACTGGGAAGTCGTATCATTTTATTGCATAAAATTGTCTTTTATCAGTCTGCCAAAATCCACAAGCAGAAGTGATAATGCTTGACATGTTTGTTATTCTATTGCTCATCCAGCACTTCCAACTAATAAGCAGTCAATGAGCAGAATATAATCAGATGAACTTCTTTGAACACGATGAACAGTAGAAGTGCTTGACAGTGCAGAAACCCGTGATCTTCCTCTCGTTTTTTTTGCTTCTAGCTATATGAAATTATTCATATTGTTGGTTGTTAGTAAAATTTGTAGAAGTTTAAATGGACTGTAATTGTATTACATGGCAAATTAAATGTTAAAAAAGGTTTGAGCCAAAAACTTTTGCATATCTGCTGTGCTGTCACAGGTCCAAACCTGACCCCTTCCCGTAGATATATAATTGTCGCCACTTACATTTCCTGTAAACTGTCTAATTAAATTTCCATGGACAGACACAAGTGACCTTAAAGGAAAACCCTAGCTTATTCCACCCCTGTGTATTGCTTTCAAAAACTCTAAAAATGCCTCTTTCTTTCTTCATCTTCATTTATGGCTCTGTGTATCCATATAGCAACTATAAACTGCCACAGGAAATTATTTCTTTTTTTTTTTTCCCTTAACTCCTTGTCTACCAAGATATATTTTCAAGATGTTAAAGCAAGTTCACAGCTTCTGCAGCCATGAGCTTGTTATTGATATTTTAAGCCAAGGAAGAGCTTTTTGGTAAAAGTGATCTGGATGGCTCTAGAGCTGCCCAATCACTTTTACGGGGCTCTGAAGTTGCACCCTAATCTATGCTTGATTAGCTGCAGTGGAGGGCAAGGGAGACATTGGGAGTCTCTATAAAGAGGACCTGTCACCTGCCCATATGATAGCAAAAAATAAAGAAACAATAAAAAGTGTTCAAAAAAATAAATTATAATAAAAAAAATAAAAATTAAAAGCACCCGCATCACACTCCAATGCAAACGCACAGCGCACAGGCACATGTATACATAAATTGCACTACACATGTGAGGTATTGTCAAAGCCATCAGAGTGAGAGCAATACTTCTGGAGCCGTGGTTAACTCTAAACTGATAACCTGTAAAGGTTTTTAAATCCTCATCTATGAAGAATTGTAGGTACCATAGGGTTCTGCAATTTCATGAATGCATGCAATTTTAAGGCTTGCTATGCCGGGAGGTGGGGCGAAGCTTATGGCCACTTGACCACCATGATTGACTGTCATGGCGGTCACGCAATCGGAAAAGTCCCAATCGCAAACGTTGATCAGAAACTTTCCTTGAGCCAGTAACATGCAAAATCTGGAATATTGTTGCACTCCTTGGTATCTTTATTGAAGCATTAAAATCACATCACAGGTATGACAGGAACGTAAAGGGTAACGCGGTTCGTGCTAAAGTCAGTGCTTACTCAAACCTCATATACACATACATTGCATGAAATATATATCTATATATATATATATATATATAAATATAAAGAAAGAAATTGCGCTAGGTGAAAAAACAAGAGTGAAGTAAATAATTCTTATGAAAAATAATTTGTGACAAAATATGTTGATGTGAAAAATGAATCAAAAACCGTGAAAGTGAATCCTGCAGCTAAACACTAATAACCCAGGTATAGGGCACAAAATAAATACAAAAAGTGCAGCGCTGGATAGTGAAAAACTATAAATTACCAATTGATAAAAAAGGTGAATATAATGAGTACTCAATCAAAGTTCATGTGTAAACTCAAAGTTCATAAAGTCCAAATATTCAAGTGAAATGAAGCAAATAAATTCATAAACTTCTGTGAACTCAATCCAAGGTGTATATGTTGACAGCAGTGCAGCCCATCACCACAGAGATAAACAGAAGGGGGGGAGGCTTACCAGAAAGCCAGTGACCGCCCTTATTCAGGGGGGTCGAACTGAGCTTTAGAAGAACAGCCTTGGTGCTGTTAGGGATTACCAGCGTCCCGATGGATGTCCAGCAGCAACGAATCTCCTCCTATGTGGCAGCTTCTCCCAAATAGTCCTCATGTGTCACATAATGCAGAATCAGTGGGAGCCCTGAGCGTGTCACTTGCCACCTACAACCAGATGCCATCAGGCGTCCCCAGCAGAGTCCCTCCTTACATGCAGCCTCTTGCTGTTGTCCTCTCCTGCGGTTTCTCCTTCCACTGGCAGCACTGATGATACTTCCTGGTTCCTCTCCCAGGCGCTGCACTTTTTGTTTATATGTATATATATATATATATATATATATAAAAGGTACAGTTGGACAAAAGAAGTGGTACAGTTGGACGAAGGCGGAATGATCCCCGTATGGACCAAACACAGATATAATACCAAACCTACTTACTGGCTCAATATAGTGTGTTTAATGTGGTGTGATATAAATTAACGCCAGTACCATAATGGCTGTTCATAAAGTTATTTAAACTAAAACGCCACTGTGAGTGTGTTCATATATATATATATCACACTACCATTAAACGATACAGACCAACACACCCTCCAGATGGCACTGACAGCTCCCTTGTTCATAAAAATGTGTAAGGTGCCACTCTTAGTTTGACCCCTCTGGAACACTAGTGTACCCACCTTCTCTACAGCCTGTACACAGATGGCCATTGTGTTCCCTATATGATGTTCATTGAAGTGACATGCCTTATGTATCCTTATGTTTAAAGGTGTCATATACAAGTCGCGTAACTGCCTGGTTGTTCTTCCAACATACTGGACATTACATATAGCACGTGATGAGGTATATAAAACATTTTGTATTGCAATTAATGAAAGATCTTACATCATACTCTCTTCCACTTGTGCTAGATCTAAACGTATCCCTCTCAATAATTCTCGGGCAACATTCCAACCACTGCGCCACGGGGAAGAAATGTGAAAAATAAACACTAAAAGCAGCCACTTAAAAAGATATGTATAGAGATGAGTATTCCAGGTGATAATCAAAATTAAAGCCTGAAAAAGTAGCGCTAAAATTAAAATCTAAATATAATCTAAATGTGCATAATTGAAAAATGAATAACAATCATGAAAAACATAAACGCATCAATCCACGTGATAAGTGAACGTGATACAAAAAATGATGTAAAGTGAGATATATAGAAATATATAAAATGATATATATAAATCGTGAAACAAAATGTGCAAAAAAATGTTCCAGCAAAGGTAAGAAAAAGTGATCCAAATATTGCATAAAGTGAGCAGTCCTTTTGATGTGACTCTTCTTAAATCAATATATAATCTTCTTCCATCCACCACACCAGTGCTCAAAGTGCCACTCCCATAGGAGACTCACTCACCAGAATTTTTGCCCCCACTTTCGTGTCGGGCAAATCAGCATAAAAGATCTCAAAACAGCCAGTGGGTAGCCTTCCTGTATACTTCACTCAGTGTTAATAACAGCTCCACATGTAAGAATAAAAAGTGCTCCAATAGTGTGATAACGTAAAAGAAATTTAATAGCACACTGATATAAAAGCTTCAATCGATTCACTCACATTTTGAACAGATATTAAAAGCAAGGAATAGTATCAACCACAGCAGGAATCACTCCAATCACTATAACTTGGCAAATCCACTTCACAGCAAAAAATATACACAGTGGTCACGGCGGACCCGAGGTGTGTGTGATATTGTATTCAAGATCTCACCATCTCCCCTCCATCAAGTGTCCACAAAGTGAAGGAAAAAAAGACCAGCACCGAAATCTGTTTGGAAGTAAAGTTCAGATTCAATCTCACTGAACGTCGCTTAGGCCACGCCCCGACATGTTTCGTCATAGGACTTAATCATGGGGTTGGCCAGGCGATGTATCAATCTTGTATATATATCCCTCCCCTCCCTCCCATTGGTGGGATGCTGATTGTGCTGTTGGAGCCGGCATGAGTAACAAACAACAGCGCGGCAACCCACGCTGTATCTCTCCCCCAGCCGTTCGTGCATCCAATCCCCACAAAGAGTACAAAGCTACGCCCATCCAGCGAACACGCCGATAGGTGCATGTATGCGTCAGCCGCCATTGCCCTATGAGAGGACCATGCCGAGACAAGCCCCCTAGCCACACGTCCGGCCAATCCTCACACAGAGTGTCATGGCAGCTCCGCCTACCTAGCGCGCATGCGCACGAATAGCTCGTGCGTGTATGCGCATGCGCACGAGTACCTAGACTCGTACATGTAATAGCCGCCCCGCATCCATGCCGTGCCCGCGCACAAGCTGCCCCACTCGTGCGCGTGCGCACAATGCGGGAGCGCCATTGGTGAATCGCAGAGGGGGCCGTTCCGATCACGTGACTGGAGTGCAGTGACGTGTTGAGCGCTGTGTCTGGCTCCATGGAGTCCTATATCAGTACCTCCATCAT
This sequence comes from Lithobates sylvaticus, assembly GCA_028564925.1. Lineage (NCBI taxonomy): Eukaryota > Metazoa > Chordata > Amphibia > Anura > Ranidae > Lithobates > Lithobates sylvaticus. The sequence continues at coordinate 50,779,647 of CM053028.1, forward strand.
ACCTGGAATTCATCACATTGGTATCTGTGATCCCCATCAGTCTATGGACTCAAAATCGCACACACACCTCGCGTCCCCGTTTACATAGGGAGGGCACAGAATATGTAGTGTTGAAATATCCATAAATCATGAATTACTAAAAGAACATTTTACTAAACACCAGGTGAGTGATAATCAGCATATTAAAAAATGACATAAAAAGTATTACACTAGTTACCTCAGTCTATATTTAATCCCCTTAAGGGAGGAAATATATAGCATTATGTATAAAAGAAAAAATAAACATAAAAATAATAATCTAAAATGACCTAGAGTGGCTGGTATTCCCTCAAATATAAATTGCTATTATAGATCTCGCAATAGATTTAAAGGGAAATAAACAGTAAAATGCTGGTAATATTACAAAGTCGAGTGTCTTGGGCATAATGAGTATGTGCAATAAGCAGATACCGGAGGAGAACGACGATAGAATAAACCCCCACCTCTGCACTAATTATTAGTGATCAGAGAAAACGATCTGTAAAATATCAATAATTATCCATGATCAGAGTTTATATGGTAAGAACTCAAACTAGAAATCATTCAAAAAACAATTCAAGTCGAGTTCAATGTTGAGACCCCTAGGCGCAAGACACTTGAACAAGAAGATCCATCGGGTTTCCCGTTGTGACAGGTCCCTTACCCGATTAGAACCTCTCCATGATGGATGTATTGTGTCTATACCTACAAACTGGAGTAGGCTAGCGTCCTGATGATGCTCCAATTTAAAGTGTAATGATACACTATGAAATTGATAGCCTCTCCTAATGTTGGCAAGATGTTCAGAAATTCGCACCCGCAGCAATCTCTTCGTCCTTCCAACATAGAAGAGGCCACAAGGGCACCACATCAAGTATACAACATGTGATGTGTTACAGGAAATGAAGTCTTTGATCGGGAAGCTTTCATTATCCCTATTAGTGACAGTGGTAACACCCCTATTAGATACCCGTACTGTCTTACAGCAGATGCACTTCCTGCAACAATAGAATCCTTTCAAGTCTATTTTAAGGTTCCCTTCCCCAGGGGGGTCCAAAACCCTTTTAACAACCTGATCACCAAAATTGGGTGCCCTTTTATAGATGAACTTAGGTAGTTGAGGCAGAATTCCCCCCAGATGGCGGTCCCTCAATAGAATGTGCCAGTGTTTTTTTATATATTTCCTCAACCTCTCTGTATTGGCAATGGAATCCCGAGAGAAATCTAATTTGATGATTGTCCAGAGATTTGTTGGCGTCAGTCTTCTTCTTAAAGCACTGGGTCCTTGGTAGTTCTGCAATCTCATGGATAATCATATTCATTGCTTCTGTATCATACCCTTTCTGAACAAATCTATCTTTCAGTACATTGGCCTGTTCATAATAGTCAGCTAAATAAGTACAGTTGCGTCGAACGCGCAACATTTGCCCTTTGGGTATATTTTTTATCCATATGGGGTGATGACCACTCCTAATGGATAAATAGCTGTTCCTATCTGTAGGCTTAAAGTACACTTTTGTGCTAAGCACATTGTCAACTTTACTAATAGTGACATTAAGGAAATTCACAGCGGACTCACTGATTTGGTAATCCAATCTGATGTTGTTGGTATTACCATTGAGATACAGAAGAAATTCCACCGCAGATTCCTCAGACCCCTCCCATATAAATAGGAGGTCGTCGATAAATCTGCGGTAGAATTTCAACTGCGGCAAGGACCTACTGAAGATACGCCTATCCTCCCACTCAGCCATAAACAGGTTGGCGAGGCTGGGAGCATATTTAGCTCCCATAGCCACGCCAACCTGTTGGGAGAAAAACTTCCCCCCAAACCAGAAGTAGTTATGTGAAACACAAAAATCCAACACCTGTCCCAGAAAGTGTTTTTGGGTGTGTGGAATATCCTCCCGTTTACTGAGTGCCCAATTAAGGGCCAGAGAGGCATCCTCATGTTGAATGACAGTGTAGAGGGACGCCACATCCGCCGTCACCAAAAATGAGGGGGCACTGGTATCTAATCTGACCTCCTCCAGCTGTAGTAATAAATCAGAGGTGTCTTTAAGGTAGGCCCGAGTAGCTTTAACACTGGGCTGCAAGAATCTATCTAAATACTCGCCCAGTCTCGCGGTGATAGATCCGATCCCATTGACAATAGGTCGTGGGGGCGGTTTCACCGCATCTTTGTGGACTTTGGGCAGAGTATAGATCACAGGTATCCTGCAGGTACTCGGGATAAGGTATCTCTTCTCTTTAGCATTAAGGGCGTCAATACGAAATCCCCAGTCCACTAGTGCAGCTAGTTGGGACATATATTGCTCAGTGGGGTCTGTTGTCAATCTTTTATATGTGATTTCATCAGCTAAGAGCTCAGTGAGTTGGTCAGTATAGAATTGTCTATCCAAAATAACCACACCCCCCCCCCCCCTTTGTCAGCAGGTCTAATGATGATATTTTTTCTGCCCTCAAGGGATTTAACCCCCTCTCTGATGTATTCGGGATTAATGCGTTTTTTAGGGTTCACTTTTTCAATATCATTGAGCACAAGGTTTTTAAAGACCTCTATATAGTGATTAGCTGGAATCTGGGGGTTGAATATTGATTTATTTTTAAGGCCACTGTCTATTTTGTTGGTACTAACATAGGATCTCATGATAGAATTAGTGGGACGACTAAGAAAGTACTTTTTAATATTCATGGTCCTGATGAACTTATGTGTGTCTATATAAACCTCGAATTTGTTCATAGTTTTCTTTTGTGCACACTTAAGGCCAAGATTTAAAATATTCAATTCCTTTTTATCTAATACCACCCCACTTAGATTATATATCCCTGAGTTCAAACATCCCTCTGCCTTTTTCTTGGCGGATAGCCGTTTCCCTGCCCTACATCCCCTTCTTCTTTTTGTGTAGGTGTTCTTTCCTTGTATATACGGACCGAGACCACCTCTCCCCCTTGGGCCCTGCCCATTCCGTCTCGGTGTCCCCCCCCCCCCTGCCTCCCCTCCCCCTTTGACCTAAAAAAGGCATTCCATGTGTGTAGTCATGATGTCCCTCATCCCTAGAAGGGCCAGGTCCACCTCCCATGGTATTGTCATTCCTATAGCCAGGGTAAGAGGCATGAGGCGCCTGATTGTAAGGCTGGGGTGGCCACGGTTGATGATTAAATTGAGGCTGAGAGTGATGTTCATATGATCCATATTGTTGTGGATAATAATTACTCTCTCTAGGCAATCGAGGAGAGTGCCGAGCATAATCTTCTGGTGGATAGGCACTTCTATCATAAGCCGGTTTGGGTGAGGAATAATGATGGTTATACTGGGGGATATTATAGTTAGAGGTTGCCCCCCTTCTCTGTTGGCCCCCCGCTCCCTGTTCCTTTTTATTGTGCAGGGTTTTATTCGCCCCTTTCTTTGGAGGATCTGGAGGCACTGAAGCTCCATTATCCAAGGTTTCCCCATTACTGGGTGGTAATCTGCTATTAATATCAGGGTTAGTCTGCCATGCATAAACATTCCCTGTTTTGAAATCATTCGCATCACGATTGTATTTTTTAACCTTCTTTTTCTGCGTATCACGGTCAATTTTTTCTAATTTTTTCTTCATAGTGACATCAAATTCTTTCATCTGAGGGGTCTCTTTAGAAGATTCCAACTTATCCTCTAAAAGTTTAATCTTAGCATTTAACATCCCCAGTTTGATTTGTTTTCTCTTCAATACCAAACTCTCGGCATGGTCCTCTCATAGGGCAATGGCGGCTGACGCATACATGCACCTATCGGCGTGTTCGCTGGATGGGCGTAGCTTTGTACTCTTTGTGGGGATTGGATGCACGAACGGCTGGGGGAGAGATACAGCGTGGGTTGCCGCGCTGTTGTTTGTTACTCATGCCGGCTCCAACAGCACAATCAGCATCCCACCAATGGGAGGAAGGGGAGGGATATATATACAAAATTGATACATCGCCTGGCCAACCCCATGATTAAGTCCTATGACGAAACATGTCGGGGCGTGGCCTAAGCGACGTTCAGTGAGATTGAATCTGAACTTTACTTCCAAACAGATTTCGGTGCTGGTCTTTTTTTCCTTCACTTTGTGGACACTTGATGGAGGGGAGATGGTGAGATCTTGAATACAATATCACACACACCTCGGGTCCGCCGTGACCACTGTGTATATTTTTTGCTGTGAAGTGGATTTGCCAAGTTATAGTGATTGGAGTGATTCCTGCTGTGGTTGATACTATTCCTTGCTTTTAATATCTGTTCAAAATGTGAGTGAATCGATTGAAGCTTTTATATCAGTGTGCTATTAAATTTCTTTTACGTTATCACACTATTGGAGCACTTTTTATTCTTACATGTGGAGCTGTTATTAACACTGAGTGAAGTATACAGGAAGACTACCCACTGGCTGTTTTGAGCTCTTTTATGCTGATTTGCCCGACACGAAAGTGGGGGCAAAAATTCTGGTGAGTGAGTCTCCTATGGGAGTGGCACTTTGAGCACTGGTGTGGTGGATGGCAGGAAGATTATATATTGATTTAAGAAGAGTCACATCAAAAGGACTGCTCACTTTATGCAATATTTGGATCACTTTTTCTTACCTTTGCTGGAACATTTTTTTGCACATTTTGTTTCACGATTTATATATATCATTTTATATATTTCTATATATCTCACTTTACATCATTTTTTGTATCACGTTCACTTATCACGTGGATTGATGCGTTTATGTTTTTCATGATTGTTATTCATTTTTCAATTATGCACATTTAGATTATATTCTAGCGCTACTTTTTCAGGCTTTAATTTTATTTTGATTATCACCTGGAATACTCATCTCTAGTGAATGTAACGTATAGGAATTTATCCGAAATAACGAATTCTGCATTTAAACAAATGGAATGTAACAAATTATGAATAATAAATAACAATAATAAAAACATTTTATTATTATTTGTTATTAATTTGTTCTGTTCTATTTGTTCAGATGCGACATTCGTTATTTCAGATAATTCCTTAGCTATTATTAGTTAGTTAGTTAGTTATTCTCTCAAATTTTCAGATTTTCTTTCTTATTTTCGGATTTTCTAATTTAGGAATTTGTGAATTTACGAATTTGTGAATTTACAAATTTGCTAACTTACGAATTTGCTAATTTACAAATTTACGAATTTGTGAATTTACAAATTTACGAATTTGTGAATATAGAAATTTACGAATTTGATTTAAACAAGAATGAAAAATGATGGGGTCAGAATGATAGTCTTTTCTATTTCTCCACATTCAATTTTCAACAGTGAGGAGATCAAAATTGTGTGTGATTGATGACCAAACCCAAAAAAAGATTCTAATTATGTCCCATTTTCATACACAGGAAAGTGTCAGTCTGGAGGAGTCGTGACCAGTAGCCAGACGGAGTCGCAAATCCCTTCCCTACGCCCTCCTGCTGCAAAAAGGAAGCCAGGAAGAGCAGGAGTCTGGAGGAGGTCACAGCTTTCTTTCTCAGCCAGGCCACTACTGTGCTCCGTACTAATCCAGATGAGACTGAAGCATTTGGGTGTGTGACGGACAATAAATTAAGGCAGATGGCCAGTGAGCAAAGGAGCAGGTGTGAGGAATTCATCCTGCAGCTCCTCAACAAGGGGGTGAGGGGCGACATTTCTGAAAACACCCACATTTCAGATTTTGTGGCCCCACTTCCACCACTTCCACAGCCAACCCACACACCCCACCCACCACAGCAGCATGCCGGTCAGTGGCAATACCAGCCACAAGAACCCCAACAACCCCGCTGGTCTGGGGATCTTCACCCCTTCCCTACTTACTAATTTCTATTATTTTTTTTTTCTTTTTGGAATACTGTTTTTATTTCTTATATTTTCTATATTTTTGTATGCATAGAAGGCCCTTTTTTGGTAAGTTCTTTGTATGTGGATGGCAGATAGCATGTCTAATTTAATTTGTGATATTTTTTTTCTGCACAATAAAAAAATTGCGTAGAATAATACTTGGCTATGTGTTTTACTTCAAATGACAGTTTGGGAGCAGGCAGTTACATAAAAAAAATTCAATGTAAAATTAACAAGGGACACCAACATAGTTGTATTTTTAACAGAAGAGAATTAAGGTTGCTTCCCCCAGTGAGATGGATAGAAATCGGTGGTGGTCTCATCCCTATTGTATAGATAAGAAAGGATCCCCTATGGTTGGGACTTTGTATAGAGCACCACTCTCACAAGATTTTAATAGATCAAAATATAAATGTTTTATTGATAAAAAAGATATAAAATCCTCAAAATTTGTTTAGCAGCAGGATGCACATTATACAGTATGCATGACAATACACATATACAAAATAACATACAAAAAGAAATTTATACAAAAAATTACACAAAAAAATACAAAACAACATAAGAAAGATCGCAGGTACGGTACTGTTATTCTCCCGGAGGTAGGAGTCCCCCAATGAACTCGACGCGTTTCCAGTTACCCAGATATGGGAACCTTCGTCAGGAGTGGGGAGTAAAATTTATAACGGGGAAGTACCTGTCGCTCACGTTGAGGACGGCATTCATGGATCAATGGCTTGTATATCCGCAAAAGCGGAAAAAAGTATGTGTATCCCCCAAAGAGATCTGTAGATGGGGGTTGGACTGTGGCAGCACACGCTAGGTTTTATTCCACTGGTGGGTGATCCTACGTATGGGATTTGTGTTTTAGCGACCAAATGTATAAATCATATGTATGTCGTTAGGGGAGTCGTCATCCCCGAGAGATAATATCTCAGATGGATGAAAGGGTGATCCCAAAAATGGGTACCCAAAGAGCCCCGTCCTTAGTGCGGTGTCCCTTGTTCGTATGGACCGTATTGGTCCGACCTCCGTGTTCCTCTGCTGCTGCTGGGCAGCAGAGGAACACGGAGGTCGGACCAATACGGTCCATACGAACAAGGGACACCGCACTAAGGACGGGGCTCTTTGGGTACCCATTTTTGGGATCACCCTTTCATCCATCTGAGATATTATCTCTCGGGGATGACGACTCCCCTAACGACATACATATGATTTATACATTTGGTCGCTAAAACACAAATCCCATACGTAGGATCACCCACCAGTGGAATAAAACCTAGCGTGTGCTGCCACAGTCCAACCCCCATCTACAGATCTCTTTGGGGGATACACATACTTTTTTCCGCTTTTGCGGATATACAAGCCATTGATCCATGAATGCCGTCCTCAACGTGAGCGACAGGTACTTCCCCGTTATAAATTTTACTCCCCACTCCTGACGAAGGTTCCCATATCTGGGTAACTGGAAACGCGTCGAGTTCATTGGGGGACTCCTACCTCCGGGAGAATAACAGTACCGTACCTGCAATCTTTCTTATGTTGTTTTGTATTTTTTTGTGTAATTTTTTGTATAAATTTCTTTTTGTATGTTATTTTGTATATGTGTATTGTCATGCATACTGTATAATGTGCATCCTGCTGCTAAACAAATTTTGAGGATTTTATATCTTTTTTATCAATAAAACATTTATATTTTGATCTATTAAAATCTTGTGAGAGTGGTGCTCTATACAAAGTCCCAACCATAGGGGATCCTTTCTTATCTAGTTGTATTTTTGATCTTAAAAAACTACGGGATAATGGTGTTGTGGTAACTTGCCCAAAAAAATCAAACAACAAGCATAATAATAATATTCTTGATATCTCTAGAAAACAAATGTCTTTTAAAATTAGTTTGGTATAACTCCATCACTATCACCAGCAAAGCAGCATCATTATTATCCCATTAAAGTAGAAGAGAATGTGCGCTGGATTTTGACATTTCATAATTTGGCACATCACGAATATTAATACTCCATTACAAATGCTAGTTTACCAGACTGACCGCTTCCAGCTCGTTCCTTGGTTCCGATCATGCGTGTTTGTACTTTTGACTTTTGTGTGACGGATTTGTGTACTGACCAATCCGAAAATTCAGACGTGGAGCCGTCGTTTGCCAAAAATTTACTGGCATGTCATCCAACATTTGTTGTCTGAAAATTGGAAAACAATTGTTGAAAGGAGCGTACTAACAGTAAGAACTTCGGACAACTGCCTGTCAAATGACAATCCCCTTCTGATTTTCGTACCATGTGTACGAGGCTTTAGGTTTACTATTACTATTGAGATATTCTATGAATTTTTCCAACACAAACCCAGATCCATCAAGGACAAAAATCAGATCATCTATGTAGCGATAAAACAATTTGATACTGGACCTGAATGGGTTACCCTCGCCATAAATGGGAACCCTCTCCCACCAACCCATATACAATTTGGCGAGAGAGGGCAAGAATCTAGCATCCATAGACGCGACACACTGTTGGCGATAATAAACTGCATCAAAAGAAAAGAAATTGCGTGCAAGAAGATAGCTTAAGGAGTCCAAAATGAATTCACTTTATCTGTCCAAATAAAACCAAATTGCATCCAAGTCCAACCCATGTGGTATGCAGGAATAGAGACTGGACATGTCACATGTGACCCAAATGAAACCATCCTGCCATTGAAATATGTCTATAATGTCTAGCAAATGCTTGGTGTCTCTAAGAAAGCTGGACAATTCTGTAACCAGAGGTTGTAATTGAGTGTCAAGCTACTGTCCTTCAAAGCTGTCCTGCAATCAGGCGTTCAAGAGGTGGCAGACTCTACTATATTTCTTTCCATGTATCGTTTTTCAGAAGGTCGTAACCATTACCACAAATTTGAAACCCTTATGAGTTCTTCAAATGACTGTATAGAGAATTCACTCATAAAGTAGAACCATGGACTGTAGCTTACAGCCAAGCCTTGGGGTTCAGCTTCAAATCTGAAGGTGTGGAAGATCTGCTGACTTGTGTTACAGACATTAGAAAGACCAATGGGGGATTTAACCTACCCAAACCATCCATAGTTCAAAGTGCAGTTCCAGCTAAAACTTTTTTTCTTTGTGGAGAAGAGTTAGAACCTCTGTTTAAAATGTATTCCTCACTGTCCCCCATAGGAAGAGTGGGTGGAAACCTCCCTAAAGCAAAATAAAATTCCACTTTTGACAACAACAGATGTTCAAAATGGAAGATTTCCTGTAACATTTTGGATTTGGTATCACTTTTTGTCTTAGTAACAATGGTCACCTTGGCAAATAAACAGGGTTAACCTCCACTACGGAAGCCCATACAGTGTTAAAATCTTCCACTTTAAAGCTATTTGGTGGAGTTCTGCATCAAGCTGAGCACCAGAAGAAGAAACCTGGGCTTTATGAGGATTTAAAAAGTTTTATCATTGCTTGAGCATTTGGTGTTGCTGCATTTCTTCATATATATATACTGTATATATATTTACTGAAACGCAGCTCTTGTTTCAGAATCCCATTGAGATCAATAAAACCAAAGAAAATAAGCACATGGTTTCTTTTTCCTTCTGATACCATAAGTTATTGCTATCAGTGTAGATCGGTCTATAGCATTTGGAACACAGGCGCCTCTGTGTCTCCCGTTCCATCATCTGCCATTGTGTGTTGTTTCAAGGTTTTTGCTGCTTACAGATGACTTAGTGTGGTATTAAGTTTAGAGGGTTAGAGCAGAACAATACCATCAGTTCTGATCCTCAAGTTTACAAACACAATTTTAAGATTATAAATGTTGGATACAGAATCCAAGCACGACTTATGACTGTGACTTTTCATTACCGCTAAAAAAAATTACATTTTTGCGGCTCTGATATTGCCTTTGTGTGCAGATTAGATTTAGAGTAAGGATTTGATAAACAGCATAATATAAAGTGCGAGAATGAGCCAGTGCAGGATTTTTAAAAGCCATTCTCTGTATAAAACATGTGCGCAACAGGCAACAGAAGTCTACTGGATAACAAATGAGGGCCCGAGGGGGTCTAAGGAAAGTAAGATCAGTAATCCCAACTCCACTCAAAACCAATACATGCTATACAGTATTTCCTATGTGCCCTTTATCAAGCTGAATCACATACTTGCTAAGTTCTAGTATTTGTTATAGGTATTTATATGATGCCAACAATTTACACAACACTTTATATATATATACTGTATACAGTATCTCACAAAAGTGAGTACACCCTTCACATTTTTGTAAATATTTTATTATATCTTTTCATGTGACAACACTGAAGAAATTACACTTTGCTGCAATGTAAAGTAGTGAGTGTACAGCTTGTATAACAGTGTCAATTTGCTGTCCCCTCAAAATAACTCAACACACAGCCATTAATGTCTAAACCGCTGGCAACAAAAGTGAGTACACCCCTCAGTGAAAGTGTTCAAATTTGGCCCAATTAGCCATTTTCCTTCCCCGGTGTCATGTGACTTGTTAGTGTTACAAGGTCTCAGGTGTGAATAGGGAGCAGGTGTGTTAAATTTGGTGTTATTGCTCTCACTCTCTCATACTGGTCACTGGAAGTTCAACATGGCACCTCATGGCTCCTCAAGAACTCTCTGAGGATCTGAAAAAAAGAATTGTTGATCTACATAAAGATGGCCTAGGCTATAAGAAGATTGCCAAGACCCTGAAACTGAGCTGCAGCACAGTGGCTAAGACCATACAACGGATTAGCAGGACAGGTTTAACTCAGAACAAGCCTCGCCATGGTCGACCAAGAAATTTAGTGCACATGCTCAGCGTCATATCCAGAGGTTGTCTTTGGGAAATAGACATATGAGTGCTTCTAGCATTGCTGCAGAGGTTGAAGGGGTAGGGGGTCAGCCTGTCAGTGCTCAGACCATATTCCGCTCACTGCATCAAATTGGTCTGCATGGCTGTCATCCCAGAAGGAAGCCTCTTCTAAAGATGATGCACAAGAAAGCCTGCAAAGAGACAGACTAAGTACATGGATTACTGGAACCATGTCCTGTGATCTGATGAGACCAAGATAAACTTATTTGGTTCAGATGGTGTGAAGCGTGTGTGGCGGCAACCAGGTGAGGAGTACAAAGACAAGTGTGTCTTACCTACAGTCAAGCATGGTGGTGGGAGTGTCATGGTCTGGGGCTGCATGAGTGCTGCCGGCACTGGGGAGCTACAGTTTATTGAGGGAACCATGAATGCCTACATGTACTGTGACATACTTAAGCAGAGCATGATCTCCTCCCTTCCGAGACTGGGCCACAGGGCAGTATTCCAACATAACGACCCTAAACACACCTGGGATTACCATCTGGGATTACCACTGCCTTGCTAAAGAAGCTGAGGCTAAAGGTGATGGACTGGCAAAGCATGTCCCCAGACCTAAACCCTGAACATCTGTTGGGCATCCTCAAATGGAAGGCGGAGGAGCGCAAGGTCTCTAACATCCACCAGCTCTGTGATGTCGTCATGGAGGAGTGGAAGAGGACTCCAGTGGCAAGCTGTGAAGCTCTGGTAAACGCAATGCCCAAGAAGGTTAAGACAGTGCTGGAAAATAATGGTGGCCACGCAAAATATTGGAACTTTGGGCCCAATTGGACATTTTCACTTAGACCCCTTTCACACTGAGGCGATTTTCAGGCGTTTTAGCGCTAGAAATAGCCTCTGAATAACGCCTGAAAACCGCCTCCCATTAATTTCAGTGGGACTTTTCTCTCTGGGGCGGTGCGCTTGCGGGACGTTATGAAAAGTCCTGCAAGCAGCATCTTTGGGGCGGTTTGGGAGCGCTATATACGCTGTATACAGCACTCCCAAAACACCCTGCCCATTGAAAAGTGATTCGGGAGCGCCGCAAAATAACGCTTTTAACCCCTTCTTTGTCTAAGGCCACATACGGCCTTAGACAACTATGAATGTGTCCCAACACAAAATCGTAAACTTACGTCAAAATGTTGATTTTTTTTTGGGGGGGGGGGGGGGGGGGGGCTTTTTGTAAAAATTTGTTTTACTCTTACCGAACACATGCGGCCCAAAAAAAAATTGACAGTGTCTCTTTACTAGACTTTTATATGTTTTATCTTCCCATGTCATCCGTTTTCAGAAGCAAATATATTTGTGAGCAACTATTTTGAAAGATGAAGCGCATGAAGAGAATGAGCACCTTGAGAATCAATTTAGAAATGCTACTACATCTAGCGAACTAGAATTTGTTTTTGTTGCCCTCTTTTACTTTTATAATAAAAAATATTACCAAAAAATTTTGTTTTATTACTCAGATAGGTACATTATCTTTGTCAGTGATAGTTAACTTGTGATCTGGCTGACTTTTTCTGCTCATCAGCTATCATTATTGCTGGTATATTTTGTGGCCAGGGCAATTCTTCTTCTTCCAAAGTGGCTCAGGAAGGTCAAAAGGTTGGACACCCCTGGTTTAGACCAAGCTGGTCCAAACAATCAATTTGCTCCAATAATAGTTGTGACTTCTGTCAGCACTGTATAATTTGCATGTAGCACCAGTGGGACAGGAAGTACCCATCCCATCCCTACCCATATCAAAACAAAATCAGGTTAGGCTCAAGGTTTTGCCATTCACAGGAAGCTTTGTATTTTTTGAATGAATACAGGGCTTCCTCTGGTTGGTTAGGTGAAGAGGTGGATGGATGATGTCACGATCCCCACCTCAACCATCAGAGGAAGCCTTATATTCAATGATGAAATACAGAGCTTCTTGTGAATGGCTGAGCAGTTCTCAACCCAACTTGATTTTGTCCCAGGAGTGGGATGGGAACTCCCTGTACTGCTGCTAACATACAGCACAAAATATTTAGTCACATAAAACCTGGAGATTGTTATAGACTCAACTGGGACAGAGGCTTTCAGAGGGGACTGCAGGGTAGGCTCTTGCCTACTGACTATGGGCCCTGGCTTTTGAGGGGGCTCTATTCTTTGGGAGGTGTGCGCCTGGTGGACCGTTGGAGTGGTTTAACTTTAGATTCGGGTCCATGTCTCTCTGAAAACACACAGACTCTGGGAACCCTATGACCTGGATACAGATTTAGGGCATCTGTCCAGAAACCAGCATTGATTGCTTCAACCCCCCTCCTAGACTCAGAGACTCTAAGTAAAAGGTTAGAATAAGCTCCAAACAACCCGATGCTGGTGTCTACTGCTGTTATGTGTAATCAGTTTATTAGGGTAACTTTCTCTTATTGTATAATTCCCCATTATGTGCCTCCTAGGTGTGAATCCCCATTGTTAATTGAGTCACCTATTGATTTTAGATGTTACATAGTTACATAGTTAGCTAGGCCGAAAAAAGACACAATCCATCCAGTTCAACCATAAAAAAAAGAAATAATAAATAAAAATAAAAAATATCGTACAATCCAATATACCCCATTCTATACCCACAGTTGATCCAGAGGAAGGCAACAAAACCCCCCCAAAAGTTTTTATGTTTATGTTAGCTGCTTATTAGATGTACTGTTCGATGTACTGAGGAAAGTATCCAGGCCTGTCTTAAAGCAATGTACTGATGATATTACTGTTTAAAGTTTGCATGGTTTAGGATAATGTGATCAAGTTCTTATCTGATTTTGTGTGGTATATATTCTGTGTGAGTTTGCAATAAAGTGAGTTCCAGTTTGCACCTAAGCTAGTTCTTCGGTGCAATGCTCAGCTATAATACCTGGTTCTTGGTTCCAGAGTGGAGGAAGCTGTATCTTGGCAGAAGCACCCAGGCTGGGTGCCAGGCAGTTTGTCACAGGCTTTAACCCATGCAACCACAGGGAGAACATGCAAACTCAAATTCAAACTGACAGCCTTAGTGCTACCTACTTGGCAGAAGCACCCAGGCTGGGTGCCAGGCAGTTTGTCACAGGCTTTAACCCATGCAACCACAGGGAGAACATGCAAACTCAAATTCAAACTGACAGCCTTAGTGCTACCTACTAAACCACTGAGCTGCATATGTCAGGGGCTGCAGTGGTGGGATTTGCCTAAAAATATAACATTATCTAAAAAAACAAACAATTGTTTGAATACCCCACATATACTGCATGGTTGCCAAGTGTCCCTCTTTCTGCACGAAAGCCACACATTTTTCATGTTGTCCTGCACTCAATATTAGTTAGCTAGGCCGAAAAAAGACACAAGTCCATCCAGTTCAACCATAAAAAAAAGAAATAAAAAAAACACAAGTCCATCCAGAACCTAAAGACACAAGTCCATCCAGTTCAACCATAAAAAAAAGAAATAAATAAAAATAAAAATATCGTACAATCCAATATACCCATTCTATACCCACAGTTGATCCAGAGGAAGGCAACAAAACCCCCCCAAAAGAGCATGCTCCAATCTGCTACAGCAGGGGGAAAAAATCACTTCCTGATCCCCCTGACCAGCCTGTAGTGCTACCACAAAACCCCCTTTGTCCTGCAGTGTGGGTTGACATTATCTAAAGTGTGGAATAACTCAACCACACAAGTTCACTATATGTTAGCCCCAATTCCAGTTCAACCATAAAAAAAAGAAATAAATAAAAAATAAAAAATAACGTTACATTCGCCCATAATACCCCCATCTAGATACCCACAGTTTGATTGCAAGCTCCTTTCTGCTACAGCAGGGGGGAAAAATCATGCAAACGGATTTGATCATATCCCCCCTTGACGAAGAAACCTTTCCGTATTTATTCCCACTTCTTATATATTTGTACATGTTGATCATATCAAGAGTGAAGTTCTATAAATTCTGGTTCTTTGGTTCCAGAGTGGAGGAAGCTGGATCTTGGCAGAAGCACCCAGGCTTGCAGGCTTGACAGCCTTAGTGCTATCTAAACCACTGAGGGCTGCATTTCCTCTAATCATTTCCTCAATATTAGTTAGGGGGGTAGGCCGAAAAAAAAGACCTCCAGTTCAAACCATAAAAATGAAATAATAAATAAAAATAAAAAAATATCGTTAACAATCCAATATACCCCATCTATACCACAGTCCAGAGGAAGGCAACAAAAAACCCCCAAAGAGCATTGCTCATACAGCAGGGGGGAAAAAATCACTTCATGATCCCCCTAGATGGCAATCGGATTTTCCCTAGATCAAACTTTAACCTATAAATGTTAGTACCCAGTTTATTATGTACATGTAGGAAAGTATCCAGGCCTTTCTTAAAGCAATCTACTGAGTTTGCCAGAACACTTCTGGAAGGAGTCTATTCACAATTTTCACAGTTTTTTACTGTGAAGAATCATTTGCCAGCATGTTGTTACGGGGCCAGCCCCCATCGGCTCCACATGGGGCAGGGCCCATCTTT
The DNA here is from genome assembly GCA_028564925.1 of Lithobates sylvaticus. Taxonomy (NCBI): domain Eukaryota; kingdom Metazoa; phylum Chordata; class Amphibia; order Anura; family Ranidae; genus Lithobates; species Lithobates sylvaticus. Next base: position 50,794,880 of record CM053028.1, read on the forward strand.
TCGAATGGGCACGCTGGGCTGTGAGAGTGGAGCTGTCAATATAAGTGCTGATATCGGGGATGGGCTGGGGCCCCACATAGTGATCAGAGTGGTCTCTCTCTCTCCAGCTTCGCCCCCTCTCATGGCCTCTGTTCCCTTAGTAGTTGCCAAAGGGGGGGGGGGGTTTTTAGGTCACATGTTAGCCAGTATAGATTACATTGTAGCTGTGCTTCCGATGTACACCTCCAGGTCCTAAGCTTGTCCAGTTGGAAGAAGCGACTTGCAAACACAAATCACCCAGATGGAGCCACAGTTTATCACTAGAGGACTCCTTAGTGCGACCTACAAATCCAGTGACTGCTTATTTTCATTTTCCAGCTCTCAATATTAGTTCTAGGCCGAAAAAGACCATCCAGTTCAACCTATAAAAAAGAAATAAGAAATAACAATAAAAAAAAAAATATCTACAATCCAATAATCAACAAAAAACCCCCAAAGAACTTGCGCCAATCTGCGACAGCAGGGAAAAAATTTCACTTCCGACCCCCTAAGCAGTCGATTGGGCCCTAGAGCAACTTTAACCAAAAAATGTTTGTACCCTGTTCTATTATTGTACATTTAAAAGTAATCCACCTTTCCTTAAAGCAATTCGTAGTTAGCCAAACCGACCTCAGGAGGATTATACCAGCCTTTGTACTGGCCAGCCCCCAATAAGGTGCAGGCCATCTTTCGCATGCACGACTGGCCAGTGAGAAGCGCAAATCTAAGTGCAGATATCGGGAGTGCCCCCATCTCTGATCAAGTGTCTCTCTCTCTCCCTGCTCCGCCCCCCTTCCATCCTGTAGCAACAGTTGCATATGGAAGTAAAGCGGGCTACAAAGGCTAGACAGGTTCATGAGCAGAGTGAAAGGGGGAGGTACTGCAATCTATATCGAGCGTGTCTCCATTAATTAGCTCCCGTCCAATCCCCCTTCGCTAGCACCATATTGCAGACCCTTTAAGTTCGCCCTTTCTCCATCCAGCTCCTGCTGGCTGCATTCACGCATCACACTCCTCACCCTCCCCCTTGTTGCAGAGAAGCCAAGGTGCTACCCTAGGCTGCTTATACCTAAGCATAGTGAGGAGGAGTGACTGTATGTAGACAATTTTTGAGCATCATTTTTTTTTTTTTTATACAATAAATTTAGGTAGGTACAGTCACTATCTATTGAAGTATATGTAGGCGTGCCATTATTCATTTCCCTTCTTGCAGCTGGTGCTCTGGGTACTTTTCTTTGATTTATGTGACCCTCCCTGTGTACCCGGTATGTCTCTGTGTAGGGGTGCTGCAGCAGCAAATGCATAATTTAAGCCTTCATTGGCTGTTACAGGTCTGAGCCATTGGGCTGGTTCACTGTGCCATTGTCAAAACCTTTATGTGCAGCATCTCTCTGAGGACATTGTTCAGGTGGCCCTCATACACAATCCCCTATGCAATATTCCATCTTATGGCTGCGCTATTCAATGTATGTGCCAGGAGAGGGATCCGTGTATGTATGTGTCAGGAGAGGGATCCGTGTATGTGTCAGGAGAGGGATCCGTGTATGTATGTGTCAGGAGAGGGATCCGTGTATGTATGTGTCAGGAGAGGGATCCGTGTATGTGTCAGGAGAGGGATCCGTGTATGTGCCAGGAGAGGGATCCGTGTATGTATGTGTCAGGAGAGGGATCCGTGTATGTATGTGTCAGGAGAGGGATCCGTGTATGTATGTGTCAGGAGAGGGATCCGTGTATGTATGTGTCAGGAGAGGGATCCGTGTATGTATGTGTCAGGAGAGGGATCCGTGTATGTGTCAGGAGAGGGATCCGTGTATGTGTCAGGAGAGGGATCCGTGTATGTGTCAGGAGAGGGATCCGTGTATGTGTCAGGAGAGGGATCCGTGTATGTGTCAGGAGAGGGATCCGTGTATGTATGTGTCAGGAGAGGGATCCGTGTATGTATGTGTCAGGAGAGGGATCCGTGTATGTATGTGTCAGGAGAGGGATCCGTGTATGTGTCAGGAGAGGGATCCGTGTATGTGTCAGGAGAGGGATCCGTGTATGTATGTGTCAGGAGAGGGATCCGTGTATGTGTCAGGAGAGGGATCAGTAATGTAGGGGTCTGGTAGGTCAGTTTAGTGGTCAGCATGGATGGGCACTGGTGAGCCAGGCAGCAACCAGCAAGTGAGCCTAACACCCCTCCCCCGCCGCCACCACCGGCCTTGGACTTCGGCTGAAGCCCCTGGTCTTTTTCACACCTAGCAATGCCCCTGGTTCCGCCTATCACACAAAGGGACAGGGGTGGGACATTGTTACAGCGCGGCCGCCGAACACAGACCCAGCCAGCTCTGTGATACACATAAGGTGATGCCCGCTGTATGTGTGTGTGTTACCAGGCGATGATGAGTCTGTATTAATTGGCACAGTGATGTTGCAATTTTGGGCACAATGACACTGCATTGGTGGGCACAGTGAGACTGCATTGGTGGGAACAGTGAGACTGCATTGGTGGGCACAGTGAGACTGCATTGGGTGGGCACAGTGAGACTGCATTGGTTGCGCACAGTGAGACTGCATTGGTTGTGCACAGTGAGACTGCATTGGTTGTGCACAGTGCGGCTGCAATGGTGGGCACAGTGAGGCTGCAATGGTGGGCACAGTGAGGCTGCAATGGTGGGCACAGTGAGGCTGCAATGGTGGGCACAGTGAGGCTGAATTCACAGGCACAGTAAAGCTGCTTTTGATGTGCAATCGCGGGTGATTGTGTAGAAAGGGCCCCAGTGCACTGTATTCCCCGGGGGCCTATAATGCTCTTAAGATGGCACTGCACAGGGGGGCCCTGTAAGTTTTACAGTCATTTCTGCATATTAAAAACTAGATCTTTCTAAACCTCACCCCTGCAAATACTTGTTTAGAGAAGGGGGGGTGGGTGTAATTACATTTTGCTGGGCCCTATCTGGTCTACAGAGGAGCCCAGGGGGTGAGCGCAGCGCTTGGACTATTTCTCCATTTTCGGGCGCATATACATTAAGCAGTCCCGCATATTGGGCTGCTAGTTAATTAGACCCGGCTGCCACTGCCCACTGCCTTCCCTGGCGGAGTGATACTACAAGGCTCCGCTTAGCTCCGCCTCCCGTGCCAACTGCCGAGACTGAGGTGAGATGACAGGCGGCTCAGTGGATGAGAGGGCACAAGAACCTGGAGGACAGCGTGGCTGCACCTGCACTGCAAAGTGAGTGGAGAACAGCAGATAGAATGCTCACTGTCTCAATTAGTTTTACACACAGCAAAGCAGGTCATTAATATCAGCATTATGATACTCACACATGCAGCACAGTCAGCATGTGCTCTGTCATGGATCTGTCAGTGTGTCATATTGCTGTTTGGTGCTTACTTTGTTATGGCTGTACAGGGTTAAAGTTTGTAACACACAGTACAGCCATCAATTAACAAAGTCAGCACCTAAAAGCCATGTGACACTGACAAATCCATGACAGAGCAAATGCTGACTGTGCTACCTGTGTAATTTCCATAATGCTGATAATCATAAGACGCAGTGAGATGCTACTTTACACTTTCCTTTGGGGGGGGGGGGCAGTAAACATGTGCCTCCCCCCCCCCCCCCCCCCCCTTTAACCACTTCCTGTGTCCAGCAACGTACTGGATTGGATTGGAAGGGTGATATCTTGGTCATTGCTGCAGCAATGATCAAGATATTATTTTTTAGCCCCAATGAGTCTGCACAAAGAAAAAGTAATCCTAGTGGCAAAGAAGCCAATGGATTACTTTTTCAGGCAGTGGAAGGGGGTTTCACCACCGTTGCTCTCCCGTGCAATTAGGGGTCCCATTAAGCATGTGGGCAGCAACATCCAGTTCCTGGGACAAAGTGAGAGAAACTGATGATGTTCCTCCTACTTACATGGTCTCATGTAAGCAAGCCATTACTGGCCTAAACAAACATCTGATCAAATCGATCTTTGTTTGATCAGCTGCTTTGGAGGCCAGAGGAGAGATTTGGGGTCTAATAGACCCCAGATCTCTCCAGAAAGAGGACCTGTCACTGCCCCATGCTATCAGAAGGGATGTTGTTCATCCTTTCTGATAGCAATAAAAGAGATACAAGATGAAATGAAAGATACAGTATACATTTTTTTTTTGTCTAAAAATAAAATTGAAAGCATTTTTAAACTGCCTCTGCCCCCCTGTACCCCTGTACTCATGCACAATCATGAACGCGTGTGCATATGTAAACGGTGACAAATCTGCAAAGGTTGGGTCAGGGGAGGAGCCTGGGGTGGGGTCAAGGGAGGGGTTAAAGGGGGCCCCGTCGGGTAGGCTGTACGGGGCCCCATGATTCCTATGGTACCCATATGGTTTCCATGGTACCGACACAGACACACCACCAAAGAGCTGGTGGGAGGAGGGAGGACTCTCAGTGTCTGGCGCCCTGGCTGACCTGTTCTGGCTATGCAAGTATGATAGGGGTGGGGGGGGGGGGGGTGCAAGGTGGTCTGCTACAGCTATGGATAATATATATGGATAATGGATATATATGGATAATGGATATACATGGATAATGGATATTGGATATATATGGATAATGGATATATATATAGATAATGGATATATATGGATAATGGATATATATGGATATATATGGATAATGGATATATATGGATAATAAATTATTGGGGGGGGGGTGACACCATGTTATACCGCACCAGGTGACACCAACCCTAGTGACGCCACTGATTTGGAGATGAAATCTTTTTTCCTCTAGATGTAAAGAGTGCCCCCTTGTCCTTGCAGGGGCTGCAGTGGTGGGATTTGCCTAAAAATATAACATTATCTAAAAAAACAAACAATTGTTTGAATACCACACATATACTGCATGGTTGCCAAGTGTTCCTCTTTCTGCACGAAAGCCACACATTTTTCATGTTGTCCTGCACTCAATATTGTTGTCAAGACAGATGAGTCTCGCTACCATTTTTATAATGGCAAAATGTCATCTCATTTGAGTTCAAAAATGTTCGTAACGATGTCACTGCTTCGACATGTGGTGTGCCGGTGATATTGACCAAGGGGTTTCTTGTATAGCACAGGGCAATTGCTTTAGTACCCACTGATATAGGAGATTGATGATACTGTATAGAGCAGCCTTTCTCAAATATTTTAACATGAAGTAATTCATGAAATAACTTTATGATCTCTGGGAACCCCTGATGATAATTATTATATCTACAGCTCATAGTACAGCAGGTCAGTGGAAAGAATGCTTTTTACATTTGTGGTCAGAGGGAAAAATTCCTTCTTTCTAACTTCTTTCTAACGTCCAGCTAACCACCTGCCCTCTGGACCCAGTTCCTTCACAAATGCTAAGCTCACGCTCTGGCTCTATTCAACACTCTCTAAGGCCCCATGCACACGAGACGCAGATGCAAACTCTGCTGAACGCATGTTTTAAAAAGCAGAAACCTGCGTTTAAAAATGCGCGTTTTGCTGTGTTTTCATGTCGCGTTTAGAGGCGTTTAGACGCGTTTGCGTCTATAAGCATTTGTAAAGATAACATCATATAGACCCTCCCCAAGCTCAGAAAGCATATATTATTAACTATTTCTGCCATTTTGTGAGCAGCAGCAGCAGAGAGAGCAGTTGTACACTTGCATTTGCCTCTCTTTCTGTGTTTTTTTGGGGAATGGATCCCATATTGAATATATGTCAGGAAATGCGCCTGATGTCGCTCTTGATGAAGCAGCAACGTCGTCGCAAATTTGCATGAGAGGTCCAGAATCAGAGCTTGGCGATGTTGGACCCATCCGTTGATGGCACAGCGAATGTCCGTTGGATATTTCACAAACATGTATGCATTTCACAAACATGTATACATCAGTGAGTATATATGCTCTATGAACTATCTAAACTAATTACGACATTTTAAACAATTTTTTCTAGTATTTTTTATGGTTTACCATCATATTTCTGAGTTTTCTGGTCAAAAAAATTGGGTTCCTTTAAAAAGGCTTATAAACGCAAACGCGGCTAAACGCAGGTGCCTGCGTTTAGCCGCGTTTAGCTGCGTTTTGCGTCTGAAACGTGGAAAAGCAAAGTGTCTGAACGCATTTTTTTGCTTCTGGAAAAACGAGGTTAAACGCAACTGCATAAAAACGGGAAAAAACTAGACTGTGTACATGGACACATAGGATAACATTGCATGCGTTCAGGGGCAGTTGAAAAAAGTGTCCAACTGCCTCTGAACGCGCGTTTAACTGCGTCTCGTGTGCATGGGGCCTTACAGATAGCTCAAAGGTCAATGGTGTCAATGGGAACTTATCTGAGAGCCAGAAATTGCCCATTGTGCAAGGAACCCCTAGAAACCCCTGAAGGAACCCTAGTGTTCCCTGGAGCCTTGGTTGACAAAGGCTAATAAAAAATATAGTGGGGTCTGCATAAATTGAAAAATATAAAACAGCAGATATTCTTATTTCTGACTGATTGCTTTAGCAGATAATGGTGACATATTGCTTTGTTGGATTTCCTTGTTTATGCAGTAAATGGAATGGAATTGTGCCAATATAACTATTGCAAACAACCACTAGATGGCAAAATAGGTCACATTGTAAATGTCCCAGCATACTTACATGTTGGAATACCCCAGGCACATCCATTTCAAGGGTTGGTTCTTCTCCAGAAGGGTAGATAAACGAGGGATGCTATTCACTTTGTGAATTGACCTTAACAAATGCATGCTAATGGGGAAGGAGGGGAGGCTGAGGAGACACATGATAAACACAAATACACACTGCTTAACTCCAATTTTGTACACCTTTGCTATTCTCTCTGTTCCCTTTAGGCAGGCTATGCTGGCTGGTGACCTAGGGCTTTGGCTCCTTATAGATTGAGACTCAAGTGCTATCCTGATCGTAGACCTTCAAGGTGGGACAGTTGAGAAAGTTAACCTGTAGACTTGTGATTCAGGTAGCCATTTACCACGTTCATCCACTGGGAAACAAGTGCTTCCCCAAGACAGAACACTTTACTTTCAGCTTTCCAGCTTTTTCAGTAATATTCCAGACGGTTGGACTTCTGCAGCACACAACCCTCAGGGCCTCCACACAGGGGACAGTTACAGCTCAACAAACCATGCTTTTAGGGTCTAGGCCCAGGAAAGAAGACCACGTGGCAGGTTGTGTTAGGCTGCTTTCACACTGGGGCGGTTTGCAGGCGCTATTGCGCTAAAAATAGCGCCTGCAAACCGACCCGAAACAGCTGCTGCTGTGTCTCCAGTGTGAAAGCCCTGAGGGCTTTCACACTGGAGCGGTGCGCTAGCAGGACGGTAAAAAAAGTCCTGCTAGCAGCATCTTTGGAGCGGTGAAGGAGCGGTGTATTCACCGCTCCTATACCGCTCCTATACCGCTCCTACCCATTGAAATCAATGGGACACCGCGGGGATACCGCCGGCAAAGCGCCGCTGCAGCGGAGCTTTGCGGAGGTTTTTAACCCTTTTGCGGCCGCTAGCGGGGGTTAAAACCACCCCGCTAGCGGCCGCATACCGCGGCTAAAACGATGGTAAAGCAGCGCTAAATATAGCGCTGCTTTACCGTCGCCGCCCGCACCGCCCCAGTGTGAAGCCGGCCTTAGGAACATTTAACATTTCCCCAGTTCACACCACCAGAACCATAACCCTGGTGACTGGCATTTCACATAGTGTGCCTTCTGAACTACAGAGGTGCAGATAGAAGGAGTTTCAGGAGGAAGTACAGGAATCTCTACTTGCAGTCAGCAGGGTACTCTGGGATATGTAGTCCTTTAAAATGGAAAGTAAACAGCAAAGGAAAAGCATGAAGGGAATCCAGGAAGTTGTGGAAAGAGGTGACCAGCAGACAGGCAGAACATGAAAGGAGATTTTTCAAGTAAGCTTATATTGTATTGTCAACTATAACTATTGTTTGTATTGTTGTTATAATTCTGATGTTATGAAATAAATGTATGCTCTGACCATAAATCTTCTATAATGCTTTAGACTGTTAGAGTATGCTCAGCATCATCTGGAAAAAAAAATCTATGCTTAGACACACTCATCCCTGGTGCAAACGGATGCAATGTGGGAAACGCACAATATTTGCTGCGTTTCCCCACATCACATCGCATTTCAAGGCAATCGCATGGCATCCATGCAATCTGCTGTGGGTGTCAATGTCAGATTAAAGACACCCTGAAACAGATCGCAAAATGCAGTGCGATTACCAGAATCACACGTGATAACCCATATGCGATGTGATTCAGGTGAGGGGAAAAAAGGGCCCTTCACCATTTTGGTGCAGATGCGTTGCGATTTGAGCCATACAAAATGTATGGCTCAAATCGCACCGCACAGACATCGCATGTGATGTGCACAGGAATGCAGTGCGATTCCTGTGCGAATCACATGCAGTGTTTTTCTCACACCAGTGTTAACCTAGACTCAATATGAAGAAACATTCTGGCTGCAGTCTGACTGATTTCTGCAGATCACACAAAAAATGTAAAAACACAGCTGTGAAATGACCGTATCCCTAAACAATAAACATATAACTAGGGATTCCAGCTGTGAGATAGAGACCCATTCATTGTGGTGGCAGGAGGTGGAGATGCAAATTAATATGAAAGATTTTGCAACTGTTGTCTCAAAGAGCCATAACATTTTTTGTTGATAGTTCAACCTGCCAATGCCTGCCAATGACTGAACGATCAGTTGGTTTATTGTGCCACTTTTATGACTATATAGTCAGTTGATGTCATGTTTCTGATAACATTTATAATATAAAATCATTTAATCTCCAAATCTATCTCAAATAGATCTTTCAAGAGTAACAAAACCATGCTGCTCCATTTATGCCAATTTTATATTATAAAAAAATTGTAAACCAAAGCCATAAATATAAAAATATAAAATATATCCATTTTTAGCACAACGATAACTCATACAAATATTTTAAAATGTGCCTAAGACCCCTTTCACACTGGGGCGCTTTTTCAGCGTTTTTCAGGCACTTTAGCGTTAAAAAAAGCGCATGTAAATCGCTTGAAAGAAGCCTCATCTGCAATCCCAATGTGAAAACCCAAGTGCTTTAAGAGCCCTTTCACACTGCCAGCGCCCAAAAAACGCTTGTAAAGCGCCGCTTAAACTAGCGGTGCTTTACCAGTGTTTTTCGAGTGCTAGTGGGGCGCTTTTAACCCCTGCTAGTGGCCAAATAAAGGGTTAAAAGCGCCCACAAAGTGCCCCTGCTAAAAGCACTTTGCAGGCGCTTTTCAGGCGTTTTTCAGGCGCTTCTCATTGATTTCAATGGGAAGGGGCTCTTTAGGAGCGGTGTATTCACCGCTCCAAAAACGCTGCAAAGAAGCTGCTTGCAGGACTTTTTTTGACGCCCTGCCAGCGCAGCGCCTCAGTGTGAAAGCACTCAGGCTTTCACATTGGGATTGAAGTTGCGGCTTCTTTCAGGCGCTTTACAGGCGCTTTTTTTAACGCTAAAGCACCTGCAAAAACGCCATAGTGTGAAAGGGGTCTCAGTGTGAAAGGGGTCTAAGGCCCCTTTCACACTGGGGCTTTTTTCAGGCGTTTTTCAGGCGCTTTATCGTTAAAAAAAGCGCCTGTAAAGCGCTTGAAAGAAGCCTCCTCTGCAATCCCAATGTGAAAGCCCAAGTGCTTTAAGAGCCCTTTCACACTGCCAGTGCCCGAAAAACGCTCGTAAAGCGCCGCTTAAACTAGCAGCGCTTTACCAGTGTTTTTCGAGCGCTTTTAACCCCTGCTAGTGGCCAAATAAAGGGTTAAAAGTGCCCACAAAGCGCTGCTGCCAAAGGCGCTTTTTGGGCGTTTTTCAGGAGCTTTTTGGGCGTTTTGCAGGCGCTTCCCATTGATTTCAATGGGAAGGGGCGCTTTAGGAGCGGTGTATTCACCGCTCCAAAAGCGCTGCAAAGAAGCTGCTTGCAGGACTTTTTTTGACGCCCTGCCAGCACAGCGCCTCAGTGTGAAAGCACTCAGGCTTTCATTTTGGGATTGCAGTTGCAGCTTCTTTCAGGCGCTTTACAGGCGCTTTTTTTAACGCTAAAGCACCTGAAAAAACGCCATAGTGTGAAAGGGGTCTCAGTGTGAAAGGGGTCTAAAGGTAGTCAATAAGAACAATTCGAACTAACAATTCAATCACAATAACATGCGCACATTGGACGTTAATAAATGCATGTCTGACAGGGGTGGCCTGTCCATTAAGGGTGCACAGGCACCGCTAAGGCTCCCAACCCCCCCCCCCCGTCCATTGCCGCCACTGATGTCTAATAACAATAATAAAGATACCCCCCCTTCTCAGATGTTCTGAATTAGAAGACCTAATTGGGAAGGAGCCTGGTCCAAAAAAACTCCAAAAAAACTCAAAAGCCCCCAAAGTATACAAACATACAAGTTAGGACGATAGCCAGTGCAATCAATACAGTACAAATAAAAGTACTACTACACTACTAAATAAACACTATCATAGCTCTAACATCATCCATTATATTATAGTATATATTTATATATATATATATATATATATATATACCGTATATGTGTGTTGGCTAAAAATAAGACTCATAAACCTTAATAAGACAAATAAATGAGTATCTAAACAATGTTAGAAAGAAGACATGTGGGTGGTCTAAAACTCAGCACAGTGTTTTATCCTTCCAGATTTATGCCAAAGGCTCCAACTAAAGGAATCATTAGTGGCTCCATGTGTATTGTGGCAAGATGCCACTTCCACTGGAGCTCAGAAGCACCCCACGCGGAGTCTCGTTGACAACTGGGGTTTACTGGAAGTAGCTCAATGATTTTTGCCATCATTCAGCACAAAAGTGTGTTGGCAGCCAGGACCAGAAAGAGTAAATTTGCAGGGGACAACCTGGAAAGTATATTAATATTGTGGTAAAAGTTTATTTCTAAACATGCTGCGCTTGGAGCCAATTTGGAGTTTAAATTGGCTTTAAATTGGCAATAAAAATGCTCGGAAATTTGAGATTAACTTAAGTATTTTTTGATGGGTTGTTATTTTTGATGTAGCCCAAAATATACAATATGGGCATGGGCACATTTTTTTATTTGTATTCCAAGATTTAAACTTTTTTAAATAACTTTTTTGACTTTAAAAAAAAAAAATTCATGTAATTGTTGTTTGAAATGTTATTATTTTATTTTTTTTTGTGCTAGGTTTGGCAGGTAATACAGGATATCCATTCCAACTTTTCTTGCTGCCTCATTGAGATATTTCAGGAGCATTTCCAAATAGCCCAGTTTGTATGGAAAATTGTTTGCGAGCAACATATATCAGCAGAGGAGCGCGCACAAATTGATGGCGAATTGGTGTGAACGAAGACCTTAAATCTACAACATATGGCCGTTCCTCGCTCTGTGAGGGGCTCATTTTCTTTAATTTATGTAATGTAGACCAATCAGTCATTTTTTTATGACCACCAACATAATATTGAGTAGGGACAACTTTTGCCACCAAAACAGCCCTTTTTGCTGCAAAAACAGCCCTGACCCATCAACGCATGGATGCCACTACATCTCTGAAGATATGCTGTGGTATCTGGCACCAAGCTATCAGTAGCAGATCTTTTAAGTCCTGTAAATTGCGAGGTGGGGCCTCCATGAATCTGACTTGTTTTTCCAGTACATCCCACAGATGCTCGATTGGATTGAGATCTGGAGTCAACATCGCAAACTTGTTGTTTTCTATAAACCATTCTTGAACCATTTTTTGCAGTGGGGCAGGGCACATTATTCTGCTGAAGGAGGCCACTGCCATCAGGGAATACCGTTTCCATGAAGGGATATACTTGATCAGCAACAATGTTTAGGTAGGTGGTACGTGTCAAAGTAACATCCACATGCATGGCAAGACCCAAAGTTTCCCAGCAGAACTTTGGGTAAAGCATCACAATGACTCCTCTGGTTTGTCTTCTTCCCATACTGCATCCTGGTGCCATCTCTTCCCCTAGTTAAGGAACGCACATGCACCCAGCCATCCACATGGCCACGAAAACACAATTAACCCCTTCAGATCCATGCTATAGCCGAATGACGGCTACAGCGTGGACCTACTTTGCCGGGAGGGCGTCAATAGACGTGCAGCGCGCTCTGTGATCAGGGGAGGGACATGTTTACTTGCTGCCTAATATACCCCTCTGACCTCCACATACCATTGTAAAGAGATATTGAATGTTATTCACTTAACCTGCCAGTCGTCATAAAGTCATGACTGATCAATAAATATCTTATTTTGGGTATAGGGGATTTTTGTTTTGTAATTTAGAGCTGTAATTTATGTGTATTAGTCTATCTGATCAGTTTTGAATAAAATGATGCTAGCACTTTATTCATGGTACGTATAGTGATTGTAATCGATCACCTTGTAAAACAGCCCATTCAGTTTAAAATAGAAATGGAAGGCAAAACATTTTTGTATAGCTATACAATACATTATAAATACCCATTTCCCCCTTTCTTTTTAATAAGTGATCACATTCCCACTGTTCTCAGCTGCATAAGAGCTGGCAGTGCAGGGGGGGGGGGGGGTGTCAGGACAGGTCTGATCATTGGAAGAGAGCAGGCTGAGTTCACAGCACAGCTAGAGAACTGACCACGCTATGTTCGCCTGTTAAGTGTGGTCAGTTTTAATAGGAAAGCAGAGGGACTGGCAGGAACGCCGGGGATTTCACCACAAAGGAAGCAATACAAAGAGAACAGGATACTTTCTCATACAAGTACATGGTACAGCAGCCACATATCAGGAATTAGACGTTTTAGGGTAACAAACGCTTTAAAGTGTATGTAAGTCCCCAAAATTAACTTCTCTTATTTGTTCTTTTTTAGTGTGTTAAATACAACACTAAAAGTGTTTTTTTTTTTCTATCTGTTCCATTAGTGCAAAACATACATGTTGATCTTAAAAAAAATTCAGTAAGCTCCTAACTTCCTGTAGACTTTACCTCTTGGTGGACTGAAAAGCACATCCCCCTATATTATAGAGGTAAGGAGAGATGTGTTTTGTAGTCCTAACATACTTCTTGCGCTAGGCTAGGGTGACAATGCTACCCCTACAGTACTGTGAGTGAGAGTAGTCACCCTAGAAGAGGGGGTGTGTTGCTGGCAGAATCACCAGGTGGAAAAGAAGCCTGCAAAAAAGAAAACTAGTGCAGTCACAACATCAGACTGATATACTGCAACATATAACATTTTTGTTCTAGGGTCACAGGCCTAAATAATGTATTAAAGAGTTTGTTACTCCAAAACTTTATATTCTTGATATGTGCCTGCTGTACCATGTACTTGTATGAGAAAGTATCCTGTTCTCGTTGTATTGCTTCATTTATGTTAAATCCCTGGTGTTCCTGCCAGTCCCTCCGGTTTCCTATTAAAAACTGACCACACTAAGCAGGCAAATTAATTGATCAGACTTGTCCTGATGCCCCCGCTGCACAGCCATTCACTGGGAAGCCGCAACCAATTTTTGTCATTTTTTTGGGGGGGGGTATCGGCGTATAACACGCACCCACGACTTTCCCCCGATTTTTAGGGGGAAAAAGTGCATGTTATATGCCGATAAATGAGGTATATATCTATACAAAAATGTTTTGCCTTTCATTCATTCTTAAAGAACTATCTGCAAACTTATTTCTTTTCATTTTAGATAGAGTAAGGGAGGGTTAAAGCCCCTGTAATGTTTATCTTTACCATCTTTGTTCCATTGGGGAGATTTCCCTTCACTTCCTGTCCCATAGCCAAAACAGGAAGTGATAGGAAATCCCTGCAAATGAAGGGAATCCCTTGGGGACCCCCAGGTTACCAGAACTAGTGTCCCCATTGGAAGATTTCCCTCTATTACTTTTTTGGGCAACCAAAAATCTGAGATTTTCTTTTACTTTCACGTATAATGGGAAACGGATAGCAATAAAAACTGACAGGTGTTCTAATCACTCTTCCATCTATCCAAAACTAAAAAAAAAAAAAAGGTTACATAGTTACATAGTACAGTATCTGAGGTTGAAAAAAGACACAAGTCCATCAAGTCCAACCTATGTGTGTGATTATATAAACTAAAGTTGCCTTTAGTTATACTTTAACTGCTTGCTGCCCACCCACTGTCAAATGACGGCGGGGCGGTGCAGCTCTTGTTCTGGGCTGCTGTCATATGACTGCGGCAAGGAACGGCCGCTCCCGCACGTGCGGGGGGCGCGCATCGCGGCGATCAAGGCCGCACCGTGTTGCTAGGACACGGTGCGACCCGATCTGTGTAAAGAGCCAATCACAGCCAGTCACATGTAAACAAGGAAGTGCAGGTAATCGGCGCTCCTCGCCTCACAGGAAAGAGAAATGATCAGCGGCATCTCCTCACAGGGGGCAGCTAGGGTAGTAATCAGGGCACTGATCATCAGTGCCCTGATTACAATATATAAATAAAAAAATGGAGTGCCCACCAATGGCAGCATACAGTGTCCGCCAATTCCAGCATACAGTGCCCACCAATGCCAGTGATCAGAGCCCACACTACCCACAAGTGCCACAAATCAGTGCCCATTAGCCATCCCAGTCAGTGCTGGCAATTAGTGCCTCCTATCAGTGCTGCCCATCAATGCCCATCACTGCTGTCCACCAATGCCCATCAGTGTCGCCCATCAGTACCACCCATCAATGCCCATCAGTGCCCATCTGTACCGCCTATCCATGCTGCCTATCCGTGCCCACCAGTGCCGCCTATCAGTGCCCGCCACTGCTGTCTATCAGTGCCCACCAGTGCCACCTAACAGTGCCCATCAGTGCCACCGAACAGTGTCCATCAGTGACGCCTATCAGTGCTCATCAGTGCCACATATCAGTGCCCATAAGTGCGGCATATTAGTGCCTCCTTATCAGTGCCACCTCATCAGTGCCCATAAGTGCCACCTCATCAATGCCCACCAGTTAAGCCTATCAGTGCCCATCAGTGCCCCCTCATCAGCGCACATCAGTGAAGGTGAAAAATTACTTAGTTACAAAATTTACTGACAGAAAAAAAGTAAAAAAAAAAATTTTCCCAAAATGTTTGGTCTTTTTTTTTTTGTAAAAAATAAAAAACCCAGCAGTGATTAAAAAAAAACACAAAAAGAAAGCTCTATTTGTGTGAAGAAAATTATAAAAAAATTGTTTGGGTATAGTGTAGCATGACAGCGCAATTGTCATTCAAAGTGCGACAGCGCTGAAAGCTGGAAAAATGGCTTAGGCAGGAAGGGGGTGTTCGTGCCTGGTAGGCAAGTGGTTGTAAACCTCAGTCATGGAATTTGAACTAAGCACATATAGCTGTAGTGTTTACTTATCTGTCTCCAAAGCTCTAAGTTTAGTTTCTCTCTGGTGCTTCATTCCTCTGTTATCAACATGAGTCACTTCTGAGAAGTTTTCCCGACACATGAGATAAATTTGTGTTGGGGGGGGGGGGGGGCTCAGAGCAGAGCTTTTTTTTATCCACAACACAGTTCCTCTCCTGTGTGAAAAAGGGGATGTGTTCTGTGTATCAGCTGTTCACTTCACTGGGTATATGTGAGGGTTTACATCCACTTTAATGTACAGCATTTTTTCATACCTGCCTAAAACTTTTGCACATTACTGTATATTACATATAGTCTTTGAACTTTTGATATTGTATTTTGTCACATGCTTTTGTGTATGGAGAAACCATTTTTAAATTTTTTTTTATTAGTGTTTCAGAGTAACAATAAACTTCTGTACTTTTAGAAGCTTTGGTAGGTGTGAAAGGTCCTTGGACTTAATTTAAATAAAAAAAAAAAAATGTTGTATAAATCACAAAAGTTGAGTAAATTTTTTTAAATGAAGACTTTTGTTCTTTTATTTTAGTGAATCAGGATGAAGAGTTGCATTACCTACTATTACTTAGTAAAGTTGTAGACATGTGCACACTGAAATATTTCCTTTCGGAAATTCTTTTTTTCGTCCGAAAAATTTATTTATTTAGTTACTCCCGAAATTCATTTCTAGTTATTTAGTTTTTCGTTAAAGATTGCATTCGTCCGAAAATCCAAATTAACCACTTCAGCCCCGGACCAATTGGCAGCCAAAGGACCAGGCCCCTTTTTGCGATTCGGCACTGCGCCGCTTTAACTGACAATTGCGCGGTCGTGCGACGTGGCTCCCAAACAAAATTGGCGTCCTTTTTTTCCCACAAATAGAGCTTTCTTTTGG
Organism: Lithobates sylvaticus; assembly: GCA_028564925.1. Lineage (NCBI taxonomy): Eukaryota > Metazoa > Chordata > Amphibia > Anura > Ranidae > Lithobates > Lithobates sylvaticus. Next base: position 50,811,123 of record CM053028.1, read on the forward strand.
TGGTATTTGATCGCCCCTGCAGATTTTATTTTTTGCGCTATAAACAAAAATAGAGCGACAATTTTGAAAAAAATGCAATATTTTTGACTTTTTGCTATAATAAATATCCCCCAAAAATATATATAAAAAAATTTTTTTTCCTCAGTTTAGGCCGATACGTATTCTTCTACATATTTTTGGTAAAAAAAAAATTGCAATTAGCGCTTATTGATTGGTTTGCGCAAAAGTTATAGCGTTTACAAAATAGGGGATAGTTTTATAGCATTTTTATTAATATTTTTTTTTTGCTATTTAAATGCATTGATTCCTGTATAAATGACAGTTGTAGTGAAAGAGTTAACCACTAGGGGGAGGGGGAGGGGTTATGGGCTGTGACGTGTGTGTGTGTTTTTTTACATTAGGGGCGGGGCTGAAGTCTGACGTCATTGATCGGCTTTCCCGATGACCGGGAACAGCCAATCAATGACAGGCAGAGTAGGAAGCGCGGGGAGAGGTTTGTTTACACATACCTCTCCCCGTTCTTCAGCTCCGTGACCCGATCGCGGGACACCAGCGGCGATCGGGTCCGCTGGTCCCGCGGCCGGGGTCACGGAGCTCCCGAACGGGTCGCGCGCGCGCCGCTGGCCCACGGGCAGGCATTTAAAGGGCCATGTACAGGTACGTGATTTTGCCTGCCTGTGCCATTCTGCTCACGTATATATGCAGTGGGTGGTCGGGAAGCGGTTAATTAAGGTCGAATCTGTCATTGAAGGCTTATGGTGTCTGTCGAATGTGCAAAGAAGATTCGACGGAGCAGCTAAACTGTATGACTCTGTATAGTTTAGCTGCTCCGTCGAATCTTCTTAGAACTTTCGACAGACACCATAAGCCAAAGATTCGACATTTGTATGTTTTTCGATGCTTTGTTGAGTCTTTGTCCTTCGTATTGAATGTATATAGTTCAAACAGAAAATGGACTGGTGATAGTGATCACTGATCAGACAGGTAACAAGATAGGGTATATAGAATCTATATAGAAACTCAATCTATAATATAGAATCTATAATAATAATTGGCCCCCCCCCCCCCCCACAACACGGGCAGCCTCTGAGGCTATCACAACACTAGCAACACTAGTATCACTATCAAGTTCACAACACTAACACAATAGCAGCAGATTATTATGAAAAAGTTAGGTTGAACTGTAGCTTGCTTCACTATTGTTCTGCTGCTGTGATTATGCTTAATTGCTAAATAATTCAGGTTCTCTGACAAACGGACCAGCTAAGATTGACTGTCTTCTGAAATGATTCAGTGTGTGTGTGTCTCTCTCTGCTAGCAATCGTAAGTGAAAGTAAGTTGGCTGTACGTGTGTACTTTTAGCTATTTTACTGCTCCTCCTCTTTGGTTACAATCAGCCAATAACATTCATCATCATCATTATTTTTATTTTACTTTCCCCACCCAATTCCAGCAGCGATCTTTTCTCTCTATGTTGAATCTTTTCTCTCTATGTCGAATCTTTTCTCTCTTCGTCGAATCTTTTCTCTCTTCGTCGAATCTTTTCTCTTTATGTAGAATAATCTTGGACTAATAGAGTTAAGGTTAGGCACATTCGATCACAGGTTCGATGGACACAGATTGTTATTGTCAGCGTTAAATCTCCTATCTATATCGAACTGTTGTCACAACGAAAACAAAAATAAAGCATTTGTTTATGTCGGATCTTTTGTTTTTCGGATTTTGCACTTTTGTTATCGTTTGTTAAAACGATAATGAAAATACCTGAAATTCGGACGAAAATGCATTCGGACGAAAGCGAATGTACATGTCTATAAATTTGTATATGATGATTTTTCCAAACTTACCTGTGTCAATGTCACCCAGTCTGATTTGAGTTACCGCTGTTTCTGACCACAATCTCTTTTTGGGGTCATTTAATTCCTTTTTGCTATTACCTATTCCATGGCATGAAGTGAAAATGCCTTCATTTTATCTGAAGCTCAGAAATTACAGTCTCTACAGATGCAGCATGGAAAAGTCTGACATCTTATCTATAAAAGAAAATAATAAGAGAGTTATAAAAAAATGTCACAGAGTGTCTTCCACGATGTACGTTTTTTTAATAACCGTCTTATATTATAGAGTACAATAAAAAGCCTAAAGACTTCATGATTCATGGATTCATGAGATTCATGGGTCCTGGCTTTTCAAGAGGCACTCAGAAGATCTTACACGGAAAACGGTAAAATAAATGGAGGTAGAATGCCTTTGTAGGCCTCAGATTTAAATCCAAAGCCGAACCATTTCATTCTACCTGATATTATCACAGTCAGGAACTTCATCACATTTTTCTCAGTTCTCGAAGCCCAGAGTGCCGGGACACATAACTTTAATTTAACAAGCTGTTAAAAGAAGAGAACATTTTGGGCTAAGGTCAACTCATCTTAAAGAACAAAAAAAAAAAAAAACACTTTGATGGATTTTGTATTACTTGGCGACAATTCTCTTCGTATGTCGTTATCTCTATCAGTCTCTTTCACAGATCCATATCAGTTTGGCCCTCAAATGTGAGCGTATTCATCCATTCAATAGGAGGAATACGGCTTTCTGAGACTTCAGAGATCTAACTGTATTACTGAAGAAACAGGGAATGGAACGAGTGTCAGTTTCTAACTTAGAGAAGAGATTACTTGGATGAGATGGAGAGGAGGGGTGGTGATATCACCTCTTCCATCCAGAAACTGCCTTGTGTTAATTAAAGCAGAACTAAACTGTATCTGGGTACCACAAATTGAAAACGCTGTTTAATCAGTTTTTGATATTCACCCATCATCCATGTCTCCATGCTTCATTTTGTTGAGAAAAACACCTCCCTAGCAGTTCTAGCTGTGGCCATCTTGAGAAAGGGCAGATGATTCATGTAGCATTTACTTCCTGAAATCCATCTGCCCCTAGTTCAGGCATGCAGGTAGGAGGGCGGGTTTAGCTAAGAATGCCTCTCCTCCAGATGAAAGAAAAATGTCCATGAAGACTCCTGGGATGTATGACATAATTTTGGCCTAGGCCAGAAACCAGGAAGCAACTGAAGAAATGTAAAAACCAAAAGTTAAAACAAGTAAATATAATATACACTATTTTAGGGCTCAAAATTCCAAGTCCTGAGCTACTAGCCAGGCCTCAAGGGTCACTCGCCACCAGTTTCCCCACCAAACCCCTACCCTGACCTGCCCCTAATTCTACCTCTAAACTAGGGTGGCCACCTCATCCCTTTAAGCCCGAACACATATGAATTATGCAGGTTCTGAGGCTAATTTAATGCAGATAAGGCACCAAGTGAGTTTAATTACCACCTTAATCAGCCACAGAACCTGTGTAATTAATATGTGTTTAGTTTTAAAGGGATGAGGTGGCAACCCTACCCTAAACACGCCCTTATAAATTGTCTCATAAAATTACACCTAAATGTTTTATGCAGAAATAAGTTATTAAAAAAATAAAAAATTGACCATTTGAAAAATTGAGGCAACTACATAAGTGGCACAAGTAATATTTATCAATTGATTGTGGATCTTATAGATCAGATACTTATTGTACATGTTTTGTAATTTGTTCTGTCCCTGCAGAAGGGAGACATTGGAACCCCCAAAATGTGTTGGATTTTTGTAATAAAAACATTAAGGTTTAATAAAACTTGTGGACTATAAAACTGACTTTGTGTTTCCTTCCTATATTTTAAGCGGCTCCAGTGTCTAAAGGGCACCTACAGAAAAATTGTGTCTGGATTTCCACTTAAGCATGAGGTCACTATATCAATGCATCATCACATGACAAAGTACTCTGTCTGTAACTAAAACATTGATAAGCAGCAGATAGTGACAACCATACATTACACACCTGCTCAATGCTCTTACCTTTTTTATGACGGTGAATGTTATTAGTGTATTAGTGACCTTTGTATGATTTGTGAACATCATGCAGAAATAGTGCCATCCTTCTAGGCTCAGCACTGAGTCGCTTTCACAACCCACTCAGTGCCGGCTCTTCAGCAGGGTATTGATCAATCATGATCTGGGTTGAGTAAACTCTTGAGTAAGAAAATATTAACTAGATCAAAAGCTCTAATACCCATATGCTCATGAAGAGAAAACAGAGACTCGTGAAGAACTTAGTTTGAAGAGACGCAGGTGAGGACAATTCATTTTCTTTTTTCAAAAAGTATAAAATGATGAAGACATTGAGGCCAATTTGCTGGAGGAGAGTTTTTTTTTTTTTTTTACTGGGGCCTTTGTTCACAGCAATTGTCAAATCTGTTTTAAGGGGATTTTTAAACAAATACAAATTTCCTTTTGAAAAGTTGGGTTAATGAATAGTTTGAAATATTAGAGGGAGAATAACTTCTCTATTTAATCAGCACCATTGTTCAACACGGTATATTAAGCAGGCATATTACACTTTCATTAAACCTGTAAGCTGAGTGTTTTTTATTAGTTAATAATATTTTTAGAAAACAGCAATAAAATTAAACTTTATTTCATGTACAGTAAATGTCTCTCACACACACACACAAAAATAAAAAAAAACTAGAGCAATAGTTTTTAGGAGAATACATTTATATTGTGTAAATACCACCAGTACGACTACTACTAATATACTGCTTCTACTTCTACTACTACTACTACTACTACTACTAATAATAATAATAATAATAATAATAATAATACTACTAATAATACTAATATACTACTACTACTACTACTACTAATATACTACTAGTACTTCTACTACTACTAATAATAATAATATACTACTATTACTTCTACTACTACAACTAATAATAATAATATACTACTACTACTACTACTACTACTAATGTACTACTACTACTACTACTAATATACTACTACTACAACTGATAATAATAATAATAATAATAATATTATTAATGAGAAGAAGAATATACTATTATTATTATTATTATTATCACCATTAGTATATTTTTTATAAATGACTACTAACCTTTTTTTATTAGTAGTAGTAGTTGCCGTATTATACTACATACAAAGTAATAATAATAATAGTATATTATAATTAGTATTTATTAATATTGAATTCATAATAATATTAGTAATTTAGACATAGAAAAAGCTGTATAGTATTATTATCAATATATATGAATTAATATCTACGAATTATATTATATTATATTACAATTATAATTATTTTTTAGCAGTAATAGTAGTAATATAATACATACAGTACAAAATAATAATAATAATAATACTTATAATGAATTTATTATTTTATTATTAATAATAATAATACAATTTTATATGAAACATACATCTTCAGTGTCGCATAAACTGATGGCATTCCATGTGATAACCAACAAAAAAACATATGCAAAAATAGGAAACAGAAAACTAGCCTGAAAAAAAAAAATTGCAGCCATTGCATCTAAGGAGTGGCAAGCTGCAATACATTTATTTGTTTGTTCTGGGGTTTACACTTTAAGGCCACATTTACACTTGTGAATTGGTTGTAAGATATTACATTGGGGAGACCCAGTGGGGGTTCCCTGTGATTATCTGAAAAACATGAACATTTTTTACTTATGTGCAATAGTTAGCTTTTCTGGAATTGGAAGCAGGACCGCTTTATGGGCCCCAAGGTCATTGGTCCAGGTCTACGGGAGATAAGGCTGTTTCTAGCCACAGGGAGCTACTCATTAGCCTGAGGGTTCTGGGTTTGGAAGGTCAGGAAAAGTATTCATGTATTATGTTGGTGGTTGAGTGTTCAGATGACCCAGATGCACATTCATACAAGCTCATTATTTTCTCATACAGCTAAAGTTCTCACATGAAAATGTTGCAGGTCTTACAGAAAAGTCTGTATACTGGACATCAGAGATTTGAGGTCTGTTTAAAGTGGTTGTAAAGGCAGAAGGTTTTTTATCTTAATGCATTCTATGCATTAACCAATAAAGGCTTCTATGTGTAGAAGCCTCCGGAGCTCCCCACCTCAATGGTTGAGACAGCAGCGTGACACCATTGGCTCCCACTGCTGTCAATCAAAGTCAGTCAGGAGGAGAGAAAGGGGCGGGGTCAAGCCTGAATGGACACAGGGAGCTGCAGCTCAGCTCGAGTGCCCCCATAGCAAGCTGCTTGCTGTGGGGGCACTCATCAGGAGGGAGGGCCCAGGAGCACAGAAGAGGGACCCAAGAAGAGGAGGATTGGGGCTGCTCTGTGAAAAACCACTGCACAAAGCAGGTAAGTATAACATGTTTGTTATTTTTATCTAAAAAAAAAAAATTTACTTTAGTATCACTTTAAGTGTATGTAAACCCTAATAATAAACGTCTCATATTTTGTCTTTTTTGGCCTGTTAGATATACCTGTTGATCTAGCCAGAAATGTCATGAGCTGATAGCTTTCTGTATCATCTACAGTATTCTCAACTATTTATGAGGACTACAGAACCACATCCCACTTTATCATGGACATATAGCAGAGGGGGAGGGCCCTAAAGTCCTATCCTGTTTTTGTTGTCCTGATAACAGTAGGGTGAGTGAGTGTTGTCATGATATATCAGGAAATTGGTGGTGTTACTGGTGGTATCACCAGGTAAAAATGGGAAAAAAGGAAAAAAGTATGAAAAAAATAAAACAAATTCAGCCACCACATCCAAGGACTGGTAAACTGCAAAATATAAAATAATTGTTTTGGGTTAAGTTAAACTAGAGAGAGCGATCGTTAATATACTTTAAAAAAGTGCTAGATCAACAACATATGAATAAGTCAATGTTTTGCCTGACTGTCCAGCCAGCAAATGGCACTATAGACGAATCAACAAAGAGGAGGGGCTGTATGTGACGGCGAGCAGCGGGGGAACACACAGCAATTGAAATGAAAGCTGTGATGTTCCCTGCGCTCTGATCCGGCCGGTGGATCTCCTCTCTCTTCCCCTCGCCCCCCGCTCCCAGACAGCCCTTCCTCGCCAGCCCTAAAAACGCGAGCAGGCAAGTGGAATTTTTGAGGGCTGATCTAATGGGATTTTCATGCACAACCATCTCTAGGGTTTACAGAGAATGGTCCGAAAAAGAGAAAATAGCAAGTAAGCGTCAGTTGTGTGGACGGAAATGCCTTGTTGATGTCAGAGGAGAATGGGCAGACTGGTTTGAGATGATAGAAAAGCAACAGTAACTCAAATAACCATTAGTTACAACCAAGGTATGCAGAATACCATCTCTAAATGCACAACACATTGAATCTTGAAGCAGATGCGCTACCGCAGCAAAAGACCACACTGGGTGCCAATCCTGTCAACTAAGAACAAGAAACCTAAGTCTCGTACACACGATACGATTGTTGGATTGTTGGCCAACAGAGCGTCAGACTTTTGTCCGAAGGGTGTGTGCCAGGAACTTGTCTTGCATACAAACAGTACACAATTATCGGCCAACAAGCATAAACGTAGTGACGTGCTAGACGTACGAGACTACAAAGAGGAAGTCCATTTCTCAAGCGCCACCCTTTGGGCTCCTTCTGCTAATTTTGTGTTAGTAGAAGTTTGGTGAGTGTTGATTTGCGCTTTTCAGTTGGTGCTATTCAGTTCTTTTGTCAACCAGCCATGTTGCGGAATCAGAGGAGAGAATGTGCTATTATTGGGCTTGGAGTTATTGCTTTGACCCAAGTACAGTCCAGGAAACAGAAGGAGGGGTAGTTCTTGGACCAAAAATTGGTTGCTTAAACATGACCAATTATGTGATATGCCATTGCTGCGTGAGCTACAGGAGAATAACCTGGATGATTTTTGTAATTATCTCCGGATGACATATCCCTGCTTTCACCAACTTTTGCCATTGGTGACCCCCTACATTAAGAAGCAGGGCACATGCATGAGGCTTGCCATCACTCCAGAGCAAAGGCTCATAGCCACCTTGCGTTACTTGGCGACACGGAGAAGTCTCCAGCAACTAAAGTATACCACTGGGATCTCCCCCCAGGCTCTGGGACTCATAATTCCACCTGCTCAGCCATTATTCAAGTACTGCAGCAGGACTATATTCAAATAATTTTTTCCCTTTAAGATCACATTCTATGTATTAATGTTTGCTAATGTATTGTATTAATCTATTGATTACATAATTATCAATATTGTAATATGCTGTGAATGTCCTATTTGTCCTCATGCATGCTGTAAGCTTTTCCTGCTTTTTTGTTGGCCTACATGCATGCTATCCTGGGTCCATACACACCTAGCCTAATAACTTCACAATGTTTTTTGTCAGCTACATTTTGGGGCTTACCCTAAACAACCCCTAAAATGTGTACGAATGCCAACCCCATACACACTATCCCTCTTTTGTGTTTGAGTTTCTGGATAAATTCACCAAACCATGCAGTGCAAGGGCCTGCCTGACTACCTACAAATTGTATTGTAGAATGTTTTTGTCTTCTATTATATTGATAGGTATTTTCAGAATGTAAGCATTGCCACCTGCTGAGGAGAATGTTAAGGGGGCCTCAATTAAATTTTTGTTGCAGATGAGGCCTTGCTCTGGGGGAACATCTGATGAAGCCATTTCCTATGAGGGATCTCACCCCAGAGCAGAGAATATTCAATTACAGGCTCTCTTGTGCCAGAAGGGTGGTCGAAAACGCCTTTGTCATCCTATCGAGTCATTTCAGGCTGTTTTTGACTACAATCAACCTGGAACTTTACAAGATCAACCATGTGGTCCTGTGCTGTTGTATTTTATATATTTTTTTAAGGAGGAATGCGACTAGCTACCTTGCCTCACTGTCAAGTGACGTGGACCCTGCAGTGGCAGGCCCAGTTGAACAGGCTGTAGCTCGGTCATCTGTGGGCATGCTGACGGCTCTTGAAAATGCCTGTGCTGGATTGCCCTCACAAATTGCCAGAGATTTACGGAAGAAATACCTAGATTATTTTGTCGGTAGAGGAGCAGTGGCTTGGCAGAAAAAGTTAGCTGATTATGCCTAATATCATTTTGAGATCATAAACTCATATTTCATTTGAACTACTGTTGTCTGTGTTTGTTATCTGTCTAATATGTTCACAAATGGGCTTTTTTTTTGGCCACTTGCTCCAATAGTGCAAATGTACCTTATTTGCTACATGAGGTGATGATGTCTTCTTCAGCTAACTTTTATGGCGTGCTGTGGGTCTGCTACACATACACAATGTTTTTGTTCTTAATGGATCTAATGCATGAAGTTTAAAAACATTATGCCTTTTCAACTCTTATAATTTTTTGGAGGACTAAAAAGTTGGCCACATTTAAGAGCACAGTGTAACAAATACACTGGTATTGAGCATTGTAGAATTTGGCACAGGCGATGTTGTCATGTTCACTGTTAGTAATTCGCACAGTCATTTTTAGACTGAGGAAAATACAGAAAACATGACCTGGTGGTGCACCTAGAAGAGTGGAGTGGAGAAACACTGAGTTCTGTCCCTAAACATTCACATTTCCAAGTCCGAAAAACATGTTAAATAAGAAAAGGGCAAACAGGAGCCAAGAAGTGGAATAAAAAAACTTCAGAACATGCAAGAGGAAATTTAAATTTGGCAAGCGTGTCCACAAAATCACAGATTCTTCGCTGTAAATCAGTGGCAGCCTCCTTGATTTGCTCTAGATCCTTCAAACAATGCAACATGTCTGCACTCATTCTGCCAATAGCGCATCGTGGAAGATCATGACATAGTAAGAAGAGTAAAAAGTATTAGGGTAACAATGGTCAAGTGGCTGAGGCCCTACATAGTGAGTAATTCCGCATACACACGACCGGACTTTGCTGCATAGAATGCACTTTTTTGGTTAAGTTCTTTATATTTGGATGGCAGATAGCATTTCTAATAATTTTTTTTTGCTTTTTTAATGCACAATAAAACAGAAAACTGTGTTTTACTTCAAGTGACAGTTTAGGAGTAGGCAGTTACATTTAAAAAAATACAAGATAAAATTAACAAGGGACACCAACATAGTTGTATCTTTGATCTTAAAAGCTACGAGATAATGGTGTTGTGGTAACTTGCCCCCCCACAAAAAACAAGCATAATAAAATTATTCTTGATATCACTAGAAAAAAAAAGCCTTTTAAAATAACTTTGGCAGAACTCTATCAGTATCACCAGCAAAGCATCTTTATTATTATCCCATTAAAGAAGAAGAGAATTGTGCGCTGCATTTGGACATTTCATAATTTGCCACGATACGAATGTTAATTCTCCATTACGAGCGCTAGTTTACCGACCGCTGCCGGCTCGTCCTTGCTTGAGCATGCGTGTTTGTACTTTGGACTTTTGTGTGATGGACTTGTGTACAGACGTGATGAAAATCTGACAACAGACCGTTGTCCGACGAAAAATTTACTAGCCTGCCATCCAGCATTTGTTGGCTGAAAGTTGGACAACAATTGTGTGTAGGCTTCATAAAACGTTTTCTTTCTAAAATTCTAGCGTGACGCTATCATGTCAATATGGACCAAAATTTCTGAGGAATATTTCCAACACCTTGTTGAATCTATGTCAGGAAGAATTAAGACCGTTCTGAAGACAAAATCCGGTACTAGTAAGGTGTACATAATAAAGTGGCCCAGAGAGTATATAGGCCTATGTTAAATTACTGGCCCCAGCATGCATTTGGGGGCATGTAATTCCAAAAAAACATTTGCCATTTTGCAAAGTATAGTAGGGACTAGCCAGGGAGGGATCACTTTGATGCAGTTGACCAGCTTGAACATATATTGCGATCTATGTCATACAAAACTGCCTGATTTTATTCAAAGGTTTGCCAAAAGCATTTATTGGTGTTTATAGTGGCGCAGAGGCCTAAAAAATAATATTACTTAGTCTATTTTTGGTATAGACATGCTGTTTTGGTGTTAGCCCACCCGAGAGATGTTTGCTGTGGGCACATTAATGTCTTAAAATGGCCTTAATTAAAAGGGCTTGTGAGTACCTATCAGGGGTAACCCTAAATTTGTTAATTCTATCTTGAGAATTTAATCAGGCCATTGGACGGGTAGGATTCAGCAGTCTTGGCTTCCCAAATGGAAGGAATGGACAAGAACCTGCACACTGAAGCGGAACCTCATGCTTCCTGACAAGTTTCCTCCTCTCAATCCCAAGCCCCCCTCTGCTGCACAGTTATGGGTTTTCTTTTTTCTTCTTTTGTTTATTTACCTTTTTGTCAGCATCCATTTGTTCTCAACCCCCTCCTCTGTCATTTGTTTAGGCCAGGGGTCTCCAAACTGCAGCCTGGGGGCCGGATGCCGCCCTTTGCTTGCTTTTATCTGGTCCTTGGGGCATTATTCCCCCAACTGTCAGCAACAGTGGGGCATAGTTCCTGCCACTGACACCAACACCGGCAATGGGCACTAGTCCTCAAACTGACACCAACTCTAGCACACTATTTTTCCCATTGATACCTATGATGGGGCACTATTTCTCCCATTGGCAACAGTCCGGCCCCCCTAAAGTTTGAAGGACAGTAAACTGGCCCTTTGCTTAGACAGTTTGGAGACTCCTGGTCTAGGTGAATGATGTCAGCACCACCTGGTGCCTCTTGGGATACATGATGTGGATATCCCACGAGGCTCCAGCAGCATCCATTTACTAATCAGGCGTGTCATCGGGAGATGTGCCTGTACCTCTCGATGACATCCCAGAAAAAGATGGCGGCACAAACCCTGAGTTCTGGCTAAAGAGAAGGGGATCTCAGCGGGACAACGCTGGATCCACTGGGTGGGCGAGTATCCTTCCTGTGCAGAAGATCGCATCGGGTAGGCAAGGGGAAAAAAAACATTAGGGGGGTAGGGTAAAGTTCCACTTTAAGGAGAAGGTCCTATATACAGAGGAATGGTGAGCCTCTGTACACTGCATGGGGCTCTGCATCCTGTATCCTAATGAGCCCTATGACTTCCCTACTTATGACACAAGTTTTGCAAGGCCAGGGCCAGAGAGCTTCTATAGATGATATCACAGATGTTTTAATGCTTTGTGTTTAAACACATTCCAGTTAACTTCAATTCTTACAACCCACGACATATGTATTATGACTGCTGACAAATGTCGTGTTAGTAACGCTTGGAAGATTTGTATGGCATTATTAAAATGAAGGCGTATAAAATGTCTAGTCAAGGGCCCATTTGGTGTCGCCAGGAAGTCTCCTAAAGTTAGGGTAAAATCATTTGAATGAATGATGCTGAAACTTTCTTTAATGGCTCTTCGCGCACATTGTAGAAAACCACTGCAGGCTCTTTTTATTGCTGAAATTATAGTGCACAAAGTCACCATGCAGCAAAGCAGAGAGGCTTTCAAAGACTTCAATGTTATAATTTTCTTCCACGAACAAGCTGCATCCATTTCCATTAACAGATATTAAAAGTTCAAACTGTACTGTACTTTACTAAACATAAAATATGTCCCAAGTATTACATTGTATTCAGCATATCTGTCAATAATTGTACAAAAATATGTTTTACCATTATGTAACCATTTTTTTATTTATTTTTTTATCACAGGGTGTTTTTTGGCACTATAGGTTTTGCTTACCCCTCTCATGTCAAGAAGTAATTAAAAACCTAGATACCCAGACCAAATGTAGCAACGTTAACATGTGTTGATTTACTTAAATAAAACTCCATATCTAATTTACTAACTAAAATACATTTTGATTACTTTTAAGCACATATACACTATATTGTCAAAAGTATTGTGACACACCTGCCTTTACATGCACATGAACTGTAATGGCATCCCAGTCTTAGTCCGTAGGGTTCAATATTGAGTTGGCCCACCCTTTGCAGCTATAACAGCTTCATCTCTTCTGGGAAGGCTGTACACAAGGTTTAGGAGTGTGTCTATGGGAATGTTTGACCATTCTTCCAGATGGACTAAGACTGGAATGCCATTAAAGTTCATGTGCATGTAAAGCCATGCATCCCAATACTGTACCTTTATCTATATATACAAACACAGAGGAGATAGCACACCTGAACTTCAAATGTAGTGTTGGAATAAATCCATATAGTCCTGCTATATACAAGAATAAGAACAAATGGTTGCAGCACTTAAAATTATTGAAATGACCACTTCAAGCCAAATCCCTACACATTTTCACCCTCTGGTCATTTTCGACCACCTAACTGCATTTGCCCACATAACGCAGGTGAAAGGTGTAGATGGTGAGAGATCTCCAAGACCTCTATCACCTCATTTGTGGAGGTGCCTGGGTTATTAGCCAACTGATCCTCTAATGTAGGGTTTCACAAACATCTTATCCCTTACTAACCTACCTTTAGTGGCAAGGCCCCCATCTCTTTTTCCAATACCAAAAACCTTATAGACAAGCTTGACCTACCTATAAAATTGAAGAACTGTCTCCATTTTGGAGAGAAACACAATGGAAGCACCAGAACTATCACTCAGCTTTATTGATTCTCACACAACCATTCACTCTCTAGCTAAAACAGGAAAACAAAGGTCAGCATTCAAGACGTCATTTTGAATCTCCTTGAAGCAGACATATAAGAAACCCTTCCAATCTATGAGAAAAAGAAGATCTTTAAAGTGGTGGGACACCCTGAAAAAAAAAACTTTAAAAAAAATGTTAATAACAATTTAAAATGAAAAAAAAAAATTTTTTTTTTTTTTACTTACCAGAAATGGCTGTTGCTAGGCAGATCGTCCTAATCTGCCTCTTCCAGTGCCGCAGTGATCTTCTCTCCTTCCGTCTTCTAGTGAATGGGGCACGGTGTGTTATGGGAACTGTGTCCCACAACACATCGCGTTCCCCATTCACAAATGCGCCGACTCGCGCATGCGCAGTAGGAAACGGGAAGCCGTTTCCCTTACTGAGGATGGCGGTGCTGGATCCGGATCGCCGAGGGACATCTCGGCCTCCACGACCGACATCGCGGGCGCCCTGGGAGGGTAAGTGTACTTATTAAAAGTCAGCAGCGACTTTTTTTTTAGCTGCTGACTTTAAAAAAAAATATTTTTTAAGGTGAAACACCGCTTTAAATTCCTTGATCAATGCCTTGGTTGCAGGCATAAAACACATACAGAAATCCAATGATAAGACAAGTTCTTTTGAGGTTGCACTTTTGGGGTTCGATGTCTGTCAGAGGAGATATACCCGTAAAGTGCAGCAGACCTTTTCCATTCATCTTCTCTTGATGTCCCCTTTAATTTTTCCCCTGAGCCCCCATACACACGGTCGGAAATTCCGACCACAAAATCCGTCCGTTTTTTTCCGACGGATTTTGTCCAAAACTGGTGTTGCATACACACGGTTGGACAAACTTGGCGGAAAATCCGATCGTTCCGAAAGTGGTGACGTTCGTTGCGTACTACGGAACTACGTAGAGGCTAGTAGCCAATAGCTTTGGTCTCGTAATTTGATCTGAGCATGCGTGGCACTTTGTCCGTCGGAATTCCCAACACATGATTGAAAAAAGTCTGATCGGATTTTGTTGTCGGAAAATTTGAGATCCTGCTCTTTTCCGATGGAAAAAGCCTGCTAGAGCCCACACGCGATCAGATTTTACCGACAACATAATCCGATCGGACTTGTTCCATCGGAATATCCGACTGTGTGTAACATTTTGAGTAAACCTTTTTAGAACATTCCTAATTTTATTAAATTATAAGATAAGTTAGTTACCTCTTTGTTCTGAGAGATCTGAGTTATGATAGATGGTATCATGAATCTCCCTTTGGAAATCCATCACAACTAGCATCTCTACTGGGCAGTCAATTCAAAAAACACACTTTTCTTTTAGTAGGTCTATTCCACTCCCCCAGAAGGCACTATTCAAAATACATAACATATAGCAATGTAACTTCATATAGCCTTATCGTTAACCTCAATCATTTGTCAACTTCATCTTCTTTGATTCCTATTTTTCTGCTTATCTCTGAATTAACATAAAGTCTACATTTCTAGTTTCTTTTGCTAATATGCTGTTTACTACTTCATACATTAACAGCAAGATTAATATAATTTACCACTATAATTTTTATTAATTCATGGCATACAATAGGAGGAAATCATAACACACATAAAACAATTCATCAAACTGAACTGGGTACTGTTCACCTTATGAATTTAAGAAGACTTGATTCCTTACAAATGTAGTCCAACAGGATCAGTTAATCAAGATAGTGTCCCAATGGTTCACAACTTTTAGTCATTGGTCAAGGTGCTCTCCCCCTCTGTGGCTCCAGGCTTTTCTTCTTCTACTTTCCGTAGGACTAAAAAAAGTCATCAGTACTGAGCAATGTCTTGCTGAAGAAACGAACTGCCCACCAGGCAACAAGCATTTGGTCTGATTACTCAGCACCGGTTGTCAAACATACATGATAGAACAATGCCTACTGTAGTAGCTATAGCACCAAAGGAAGCCCTCCTCAACCAAGCAGAGCCTCACCTGATACCTCGCTTACCACCATTATAGGTCTCCAGTCCTTTAGACGTCAATCTGCCTAAGGGAGAAGTGCAACCTTATTGAAAATGAACCATAGGAGGCTTATGATAGTCACAGAAGCCTGAGGGACATAATCATATTCCTAGAAAATAAACAGCTTTTAGCTCTACTAAATCGTTATTTTTTTACTTCTGACAGTAAAATTAGATGAAATGCTGTTTTATCTACAAACACATTTTAATTAAAGGAGAAGTACAGCCAAAGTTCGTTCTGCACTCCTGTGCCCCGTTATCAGCAGATAGCAGGCTGAAGCTCACTTTTGGCTGATGTTACAGAGCCGGTCCAGTCTCAAGAAAGTTTGTGACCATATGGTCGGTATCCACCCACATGGCTGGACTGGCACCCAGCTCATCCTCTCAGTGAGCTGCTAATAGCCTGAGTTGGCTGCTTCCACCCCGTCCACAGCCCAA
This sequence comes from Lithobates sylvaticus, assembly GCA_028564925.1. NCBI lineage: Eukaryota > Metazoa > Chordata > Amphibia > Anura > Ranidae > Lithobates > Lithobates sylvaticus. The sequence goes on from CM053028.1 coordinate 50,827,030, forward strand.
CGTTCCATTGAGCACGGGGGGGGGGGGGGGGGCAGAACAGAGAGCCGGTGACTAACAGTCACCAGCTCTCTGCTCAGGGAGCTCTGAGAACTGAGCGATCGGCTGTGTTTGATCCCGCAGTTCTCATTCTTAAAGCTGGCGGGGGACAGATGCAGCATCGGAACGATGCTGCATCCACCTAGGTAAGTATGTTTCCCCAGAAAAAAATCATTTCCATACTTCTCTTTTAAGTATCTTATAAAACAAGGCTTCCTTTGTTAACTTATATTAATATAAAACTTTATTTTTCCTTTCATAAAGGATAAGCATTCAATCCAAGGGTTAATATTTCCTTAAGATCAGGGCTTATATGTTACTGGCTTAAAGTAACCTCTGGTGGACAGAGATAAGACCTAGTTTAGCTAAAATGCCCAGATAAACTGACTATATGCTTAGTGAGCAAATTAATGTTAAACACAATATCTTAGTATGATAGAAATAAAACATTTAAAAGTTAATCCATAAAATTCAAAAACATTGGCACCTCCGAAATCCAGTATACTTAATAAAAGTGGTTGTACACTCTGTACAACCACTTTAACTTACAGGTAAGCCTATATTAAGGCTTACCTGTAGCTGCTTGAAATATCTCCTAAACCTCCACGGTTTAGGAGATATTTACGAAAAAGCCGAACGTCGATGACTACGGCGCATGCACACTTTAGAAAGGCCCATTGTGCAGCTTCTAATAGATTTGGGGCTTTTAAATTATATATCAGCGCTTTAGTATACACCAATTTCTAATAGGGGTCATGCTGTGACTGGCGGCTCCCATGCGCGGAAGTGACGTCACGTGACACCGGACAGTCACAGAGCAGGAGTTCGCGGCCCCGGAAGGAAGAGGGGCGAAGATGGACGCTCCCTGCTAGTGGGGGACAACGGCGACATTGCGGGCTTCGGTTTCAGGTAAGTGACACATAATGGGCTACTATGTATAGTATGTATAGTATAGTAGCCCATTATGCTTTACCTTTGCAGGGAAATAAAGAGGATGTAAAACCCACCAGGGTTTACTTCCTCTTTAAATGGAGTTTAAGATATGTCAAGTGACTGTGGAGGCCATTGAAGTACAGAGACCTCATTGTCATGTTCAACAAACCAGTGGTGAGATGATTTCACACCTGAGTAGAGCGACTTTCAGTTGTTTTTATTTGAGAGTTTTTGAGCATTTTTGGAAGTGTATTACAAGCATTTAATAGCTTCAGGTGTTTTTGTTTAGCCAATAGAAAGCACTAGGGGTTGGAAATTAGCGGTGGAGAGCTGCTGTTTGATCAGAAAACTTGCGACCAAATACTCATAAAACGCTCAAGTCATGTGTTTTCAGGCGTTTAGAAGTTAAAAACACTTGTAATCTGCCAAAAAGAAGCTCATGTACTTTTTTGAACAACAAATATTTTGCTTCAGACGACAGAATGCTCATATGTGTACAGGGGCCATTGAAATTAATAGGATTTGGCTGGTTGAGCGTTTTAGAGCTACAAGCTTCAAGCTGAAAATCGCTCAGGTGTGAACGGGGCCTAATACATCACTTAGCCCACTGCAGAGGTTTATATTTAAAATCTTCCTGGGAATCCGTCTGCTAGACATGTGCAATTCGTTTCGTTTTTTTTCGTTATTTTTGTTCGTTCGTTTTCGTAAGAATGAACGAATCATTCGAATCGTACGAATCCGAATAACGAATCGTAACGAATCGTTCGAATCATACGAATCCGATTAACGAATCATTCGAATCGAACGAATCCGAAAAACAACAAAAATCCGAAAAAAAAAAACAAAGAAACAACGAATGTACTAATGAAGAAAATCCGAAAAACGAAAACGAACGAAAAAATTCGTACATTCGGAACTTTTTTTTTTGTTGAATTGGTCATTTTCCGTGTCCCTTACAATGGTGCTGCTTAACGTGCTTTGAATGGATTGAACAAAAAAATTCGTACATTCGTAACTTTTTTTTTCGATTCGTAACTTTTTTTTTTCTGATTCGTAACTTTTTTTTTTTCGATTCGTAACTTTTTTTTCGATTCGTAACTTTTTTTCGATACGTAACTTTTTTTTTTTTTTTTTCGATTCGTAATTTTCTGTGTCTCTTACAATGGCGTTGCTTAACGTGCTTCGAATGGATTATACAAAAAAATTCGTACATTCGTAACTTTTTTTTCGATTCGTAACTTTTTTTTTTTTCGATTCGTAACTTTTTTTTCCGATTCGTAAATTATTAAAATGTAATAATAGCATGCACATTACATAAAATTATGAATTATGCTCCGATTACGAATCTACGAATGTTACGAATGTTACGAATGTACGAATAAATACGAATGCGTCCGAAAATTCAACTAACGAAAATACGAATCAACAAAAAAATAACTCTTACGAATGTACGAATCGTTATGAATATGAACACCGACGACTTACGAATGTACGAATCGTTACGAATCAACGGAAACGAAAAAAACGAAACGAAAATAAACAAATTTTTTTCGGAAACGAAAAAAACGAAACGAAAATAAACACATTTTTTTGTTGTGCACATGTCTACCGTCTGCTGATCAATGACTTAATAGCTGTAATTATTATTATTGTTATTATTGGTAGCAGTGCCTCAACAAAGCACAGTAAAATATAACCTAATACCATTTTTAGCTATAAGGAGAAGTGCTTAAGCAAGGAATTTATCAGTCACTACATTCATTTTTGCATTCTCCTTATCTTACCAACTTACAAGAGGCGGTGTAATTTTTAGACAGAGATAGAGACCGCAACTCAGTACAGTCTATGGAGAAAAAAAGAGAAGAAAGACTAGTAAGTGAATTTGTCTCTCACTTTTACCCTAGAAATCACTACTCTCTCTGCCAATTGAACTACATAAACATACCAGCTACATATACATACCATACTACAAATACATATCAGCCTGGCACTCTGCTAACCTAATAAAGCACCAGGTCATTTAGCAATCAGCCAGTTTCTGTCAACTCATAATCACAGGAGTAATGTGAAAAATATAGTTCCTTTCACACTTGAAACAGGTAACTAAAAATGCATGTTACCTGGCTAAAACGCAGGGGCTTCTTAAAACCCACAACAGTTTCTACTATCTCTTCACATATGGCAATGTGTTAGTAAGTGTGTCCAACTTAACACGGACACAAACACTTACCCCATCCAATTTACACATTTTAAGAATGGGGTGATTAAACTCAAGCAGTAGGTGCGTTTACAATGAGTTGCCCCAGTCCAAAACTGTAATTTAGGGCATTGCACCCCACTTTTATTTAAAAGCAAATTCATACAGATTGCTCTTCCCACACAGGGGGTTTTCACTATTACTGCAAACACATAGCATTCAGACTCCAGGCTCTCTTGTGGCAGCTTTACTGCTCTGAGTACCTCTTCAGGGCCTTTCTGACCATGAAACAACTTTTGGTCTTCCATCCTGACCATCTAACACATCCCAGGGTTATGCGCAGATGCGATACTTTAGCTCTGCATCTTTCCTTGCAGCTCCCTAGCTGTCCCTCCTGGACTTTCTCTACAGGTTCCTGGCTGCTCCCGTCCAACATGGACTTCATCTCAGGCTTGAGCCTTCCTCTGCCCCAACCTGAACATCTTGATGCATGGCAGCATCTCACATGGCACCCCTCAGTCACACAGACCTTCCTGAGGATAGTGGGGCCCTGAGCTCTAACTCTGGCTCTATTATGAAGCCAGCACACACCTGAGCCATCAGTGTGCTTGCTTCTCCCAAAATTTGGCATAAACCACAATTTTGGTGGATATATCAGCCGTTAAAAGAGAAGTTAATTTTTTTTCAAAAACCATACTTACCTAGGTGGATGCAGCATCGTTCCGATGCTGCATCTGTCCCCTGCTGGCTCTAAGTCTGAGAACTGAGCGATCAAAGACTGCTGATAGCTCCGTTCTCAGAGAGCTGGTGACTGTCAGTCACCGGCTCTCTGCTCTGCCCCCCCCCCCCAAGCTTACTGGAGAGCTGGGCTGTGGAGGGGGTGGGAGCGGCCGGCTCAGGCTCTCAGCGGCTCACTGAGAGACTGAGCCAGGTGCTGGTACAGGATTGTGGGAGGATCTTGACTTTATTGCCACGATCTTGCTCCAGCCTGGACCTGCTCTGTGACGTCAGCTTCAGCCCGCTGTCTGCTGAAAACGGGTCACAGAAGTGCAGAACGAACTTCACTCCTGTCATCCACAGGTGAAGTACAGCCAAATGAGCTTTGGCTGTACTTCTTCTTTAAGGAAATATACCTTGATCTTCTTGAGGCTGGAGCCTTGTAAAGCAACCCTAATGGTAGCTACTTCTGGGAGCCCACACATTCAAGAAGGTTAGTTTGACGCTAATCCAAACATAGACAGATAATAAACATAAAACAAATAACTACTCACAGAGGTTCTTGAATGGTGTATAGACTTGAGGTTCCACACCTGCCCTACCACAGAAGTCTCCAAACATAATAGTGATAAAATACTCAATGAGGCGCCTTATTTGAAGAGTTCAAGTTGCAAGGGAGGTCTGGAAGTTCAAGCTTCAATCAATCCAACTGAGCGGCACCATTTTGTTTATGAGGGCCAGCGAAATGAGCAGAGGTAACCAACGTCTGTGTTTCAAATCAGATTTATTTGACACACGCTGTACACATAGGTGGGGGGTCTGCTTACAATCAAAGGCCGCCAAAATTTTTATGATCATACAGCCTTTTTATAATCTTTACACAGCATTCATAAGCGTCATTGGCAAGTTAAAAGTTGCCCAAGTCAGATCTGTTCTCCTTCAGATAAGTCCTGAGGGCATGGGATTCCTTGAAATGGGGTCCCCCTAGTTGCTTGTAGGTTGTACGCAGCGCTAATTAAATTGTAATGACTAATATGCAGAATTCTATATATGCAGAAATAGCTTTTTGAAACATAATAAGATGATGGCTGCAATTTATACAAAATGGTGAACAGTTAGGAGATAAAAATGGCCACTTCAAGCCAAATCCCTACACGATATATATGAATATATATTGTTGATTTAGACAATGTTGCTTTACTGTATCAATTTGTAAAACTAATCTGCTACATTCTGTGCTTTATATTAGATTTACAATACCAGTTTGTATGACAAGCTTTGCTAATACCAAGTGAATGGAGAGCTAGTCAAATATTAATTTGACTTTTGGCCTAGGTGAGGGCTGTATAATTTGGTGCATGGCACTGACAGTGTGCAAGTTATCTTATCTCCTGCAAGGCTTGCAGATCGATGTCTATAAATCAGTAGGTAAGGAACACAATGGTAAAGCCAGGAACCTAGTCACTATTCGGGCTATAAACTGGTGTATTTACATTGTGTTATCACAGTGGCGAAGAAGAGTGAGCATTAAACAATAAAGAAACGCAAGAAAAGCATTGTGGCCAAATTATGCCTCACTTAGAACAGCTTCAGGTATGGTGGGGTTTGACCACCTTTGAGTGGAGATCAAAAGTAATGACCACAGTAGTTTGAGGAATTCAGCAGTCTAAAGAGTTTTTTTCCATTTTCAGGGATCTAAACCACTACAATGGGGGTTTGGGAGGGGCTGCAGGTTGAGGAACCCTCTGATGAGACTCTCTTTGCCTTTCCAAACATCTTCAAGGGCTACCAGCAGCAAGTAAAGCTACTAACTTTCACTGGACGATCAGCGGTCTCCAGTACGGGCTTTGAAATCTCATCTGACTTGTTGAAATCTTATTTGGGAAATTTCTAGAAATTTTTCAGAAAATATCTCAAATAGGGGACACTGTCAAATTTTAATAGTGTGAGGTAGGGGATAAAACCTCTGACAATGTTTTTATTGTTGTTCCTGCCTTCCTGTGCTGGTGACAACCACGTCCCACAGTTCTTGTACAGGTGTCACATGGATAAGAGGTAAATCTCCCCAGTAGGGTTACAGACAGAAAGCTTAACCCTTACGCACTTTATTCAAAAAATACCGCCTGCAGTAAGACCCCTTTCACACTGGGGCAGTTTTCAGGCATTTTAGCGCTATAAATAGTACCTGTAAAGCACCTGAAAACTGCCTCCCATGCCGTCTGAGTGTGAAAGTCTGAGTGCTTTCAAACTGGGGTGGTGCGCTTGCGGGACGTTAGGAAAAGTCCTGCAAGCAGCATCTTTGAGGCAGTTTGGAAGCGCCTAAAAAGAGCTTCCAAAGCGTCGCAACATGGAAATTTTTAACCCCTTCTTTGGGGTTAAAAGCGCCCTGCTAGTGGCCGAAAAGCACAGCTTAATCAGCGGTAAAGCGCCGCTAAAACAAGTGGCGCTTTACCGCTAACGCCTGTGCGAGCCCAGTGTAAAGGGGTCTTAAGCTTTAAGCACATACAAAAAACACATAGACTGCAGAATGTCTCCAGGTATCAAAATTATTGCCGGCCAGATACAGTCGTAACCATTACTTTCAACTTGTGGGAGGTTACAAATGACATATGAAAAGTGAAAGGATCCCCAAAATGTCTTTCGAAAAAGTTTGAGTAACCCCTGCGTGTGACAGATTTTTCAACATGTTAAAAATGGTAAAAAAAAAAAATTGTATGAGTTAGTTTGATGTTAAAAACGATATTTAAGATACACCCTCTTGAACTCAGAGTTATGCTGGGTTCACACTTTCTGCGGCCGGAACTCACAGCAGGAGGTCCGGTGCATCCCTGTTTACCGATTCAGGTGCAAATCAGGTCCAAATTTCTGCCTGAATTTTCACCTGATTTGGCACCAAAGACGCACAGGACCCTTTCCAAATGTGGACCGCGGCTGCCCCGGAGGTGTATGAACCAGCTCTATTGAGAGCCGTTCACACTCTCCTGTCTTGCGAATTGGATGCAGGGAAACCAGCATCCAATTTGCATAACTGTGAACCCAGCCTCAATCCTGCCAAGCTTCATAACTATGCTAAAGTCAAAAAGCAATGAAGAAATTGGACACACCACAACATCCTCCTCTATGCTCAGAGATGGCCATACTAGGTCCCATAAATATGCCATAGTTGCCACAAATGGACGAATTGCTCCTGCACCACATATATTTTTTAGTGTAAGGTCAGACTAAGCAAACTTTAACCATTTTAATGTGATGTGCCTTCATGGTCGTGCCAGATGTGGATACCGCCTGAGGTAGCCATTTTTGTTATCATTGCCTGCAACCAATGACGATATGCCACCTGGTA
>CM053028.1:50834736-50928451 GCA_028564925.1 Lithobates sylvaticus
TGGACAGTACTCTGGCTTTTTATAGGCTTGGCCCTATACTCCTTCTCTAGGACCTAGTACACGGGGGCCTCCCCACACCTCAACATTCACCATCAGCAACCCTTGGTTCCTCTACCAGGAACTTTTGCAGTCAATTACATGAGCATGGTTTCCATGGCTCCAGTGAAGTCCACCCAAAATGACCATTGAAAGTCTGCAGCAAAGAGAACCTGACTAATCTGTACAATTATAAAAACCTGGCCAAATCCAAAAACATTTGTCTGCCTTGATATGCTCAGATCTGCCTCACAGTGAATGTGAAGCTGGTGAATGTTCTACTCGGCTTATGCCGGAAATGTTCAGCAACATAAAATGTCTATGGAGAATCCTCACATTTGGCATGTTGTTTCATTGAAGGAGTTGCTGGAACTGATTTTTAATGTTCTGTACATGGATTGTTGGGTGAATATACAACCGCTTAATACCCGTGTTCAACCACTACCAACTCAGCTTCCTGTGGCTGAAGACCCGTGCTTGGGCAAAGTGTTCCCGTACTTAAGCAAAGTCGTCCATAGAATTAAGCCGCCACTCGGTACGATCCATAAAACCGAGAATCTTTATTGGCTACATGTAAAAACACATTAATAGTACGCTAACATGTTTCAGCTATGACAGTCTATCTCATTTTATGGATCGTACCAAGTGACGGCTTATTTCTATTATGAATTAATTGGGACTTAGTTCTCTATACATGCTGTGATATGTTGGGGAATGTCACTCAAATGGTGTAGAGCAGTTACAGTGAGTTCAGTCCAGACAGGAACTATATTTGAGTGCTTGTTGCCCACTTTTATTGAAAGGAAAAGAAAAAGTCCTTATATCAGGTTTCCCATGCAGGGTTTCTGCTCCAAACAACATCACTTTAACACAAATTGTTCAGCCTCATGGCTGTTTCTCTCCTCAGCCTAGAATGCAGACTCTCAATCCATGACACAACAGTGTTTACATGTTTCTCCCTGCAGCCACTGTAACTCCAGGTGTCGGCCTTGTCAGAGCAGAGCAACCCCCCCCCCGACCCCCCCGGCCTCTGGGCAGGGACCTTTTGTTTATCGGGTGGAGACCAGAACTACTGACATGCTCCCTGCTCATAATGGCTGTGCGCAGCAGAACACACACACAGACTTCAGGTCTCAGGTAAGACGTGGAAGTAGAGGCTTCTTTCCACCCAAAACTTGTTGAAGCCCCCAGACTATGGACACTGCTTTGGAAATTACAAAACCCAGAAGGTAAGGAGGTGGTCAGGACCCACTGGTATGGTGGTGATCAGGATCCACTGGTATGGTGGTGATCAGGATCCACTGGTATGGTGGTGATCAGGATCCACTGGTATGTCAGTGATTAGGTATGGCAAATATCAGTACCTACTGGTATGGCAAATATCAGTACCTACTAGTATGATGGTGATCAGAATTCCCTGGCATGGTGATAAGGACCCACTAGTATGGGGGTGATCAGGATCCACTGCTATGACAGTAATTAGGATCCACTGGTATGGTGATGAATAGGACCCACTGGTATAGTGGTAATTAGGATCCACTGGTATGGTGGTGAGCAGGACACACTGGTATGGTGATCAGGACACACTGGTATGGCAGTGATCAGGACCCACTAGTATGGTGATCAGGACCCACTGGTATGGCAGTGATTAGGACCCACTGGTATGGTGATCAGGACACACTAGTATTGTGATCAGGACACAAAAGTATGGTGATCAGGACACACTGGTATGGTGATCAGGACACACTGGTATGGTGATCAGGACACAATAGTATGGTGATCAGGACACACTGGTATGGTGATCAGGACACAAAATATTGTGATCAGGACACACTGGTATGGCCTCCAGTCTAAAGATGCTGATCCAGGATTACGAAACCTATGGAACACTGAAAAACCAATCTTCTCCACTCAGAAACAACACTCTGAAGCCCCTCAAACTGCATCTTTGAGAACTCTGTGTGCCCTTTGCCTACACTCACACAGTGGCAGGGCCTAGCATTGTCACAATACGCAAACTCTCTTTTCTATAAACTGTTAGAATCATTATGTGATTTATCGCAAAAACTCATCCATTCTTTGGTACTAAACAGAGAATCACAGACAACCCTTATGACGTCATAGGAAAACCTGCATTCCTTCAGCTTCTAACAGACCAAACTAAACAGAAACAAACACAGTGTTATCAAAAGAGTTTTTAGTACTGAAATAGTTTACAAAGTTTATAAATGCATAACGTCAGCATATTGAAGGTGCAGATGGTGACACCACAGGCTAATTGTAAAGTTTATCTAAAAAACTAAAACAGAACATTTCATGGTTTCTACTAAAAGGTTTTTAAGGGTAAAATCAAACTTTTTTTTTTTAAATGCACATATTGTTTGAAGAAAAAAAATGTGCATTTAATATACGGTATATATATTTTTTTGCAAAAGAGCCTGCAAAACATTGGAATGTCAGGCTTCTGCAGACTCTTCCTCCAACTTCTTATTCACACTGGAGTACACTTTTCAGTTAGAGAGCTGGAGGAAGTGATGATGGACTATATTGCCCTGTACACACGGTCGGACTTTCCGACGGAAAATGTGCGATCAGACTTTTTCCATCGGAATTTCCGACACAAAGTTTGAGAGCTGGATCTAAAATTTTCCGACAACAAAATCTGATTGTTTAAATTCCGATCATGTGTAGACAATTCTGACGGACAAAGTGCCAGGCATGCTGAAAAAAATTACGAGACGAAAGCTATTGGCTACTGGCCTCTTTATAGTCCCATCGTACGTGTTATACATCACCTCGTTCTGAACGATCGGATTTTCCGACAACTTTGTGCGACCGTCGGAAAAAATCAGACGGATTTTGTCGTCGGAATGTCCGACCCTATGTACGCGGCATAAGAGTGGTGATCACTGCACCTGTGTTCCATTGAGAATTATAACGTAGAACGCTCTTAAAGCGGTTGTATACCCGTTTTTTTTAGTCAGTTTTTTTTTAAAACTACCTGCAAGACAAAGTCATAATGAGCTAGTATGACTAGCATACTAGCTTATTATGCATCACTTACCTTAGATCGGGGCCCCTGACGCCGTCCTCTTCTCCCCCTTCAGCCGCAGCCATCTCTTCACAGATACCCTTTCGGGTATCGCCGCTCCGGCCAATCACAGCACCACTGCGGCGATGTGATTGGCCAGAGCAGCGAAGACGTCACTCAATGCATGCGCGCGGGACACTTAATCTGCGGCGAGCCGTAGTTGTGAATGGGGATTAACCCGTTAAATGCACCGGTGTCTACGGCGCGCATGCGCCGTAGACAAAGTTGTAAATCGTTCTTTGCAAATATCTCCTAAACCGTGCAGGTTTAGGAGATATTTCTTGTACCTACAGGTAAGCCTTAATCTAGGCTTACCTGTAGGTGCAACTTGAAATTAAGGGTATACAACCTCTTTAAGAGGGCAACACAAGTGTAAGCGAACCCTAAGATATGCTGCATTTTTACATAGCACATTAGAATACACTACACCCCATTGCAGGGCATAGGTGTGCACAGCGTATTGCATTAGGGTGTGCATCCCAAAGCCCAAACACATATGCGTGTGTTTGCACGTGTACTATACTGATGGTGTCAGTTACAGTTGCTACCTCATCCCTTTAAAACCCAACACACATGAATTACACAGGTTCTGAGGCTAATTTAATGCAGATAAGGCAATAAGTGAGTTTAATGACCACCTTAACCGCTTCAGCCCTGGAAAATTTTACCCCCTTCCTGACCAGAGCACTTTTTGCGATTCTGCACTGCATCGCTTTAACTGACAATTGCGCAGTTGTGCAACATTGCACCCAAACAAAATTGACGTCCCTTTTCCCCCACAAATAGAGCTTTCTTTTAGTGGTATTAGATCGCCTCTGCGGTTTTTATTTTTTGCGCTATTAACAAAAAAAGAGCAACATTTTTTTTTAAAAAAGCTATATTTTTTACTTTTTGCTATAATAAATATCCCCCAAAAATATATATATAAAAAAAAATAATATTTTCCTCATTTTAGGCAGATATGTATTCTTCTACATATTTTTGGTAAAAAAAATCACAATAAGTGTATATTGATTGGTTTCTGCCAAAGTTATAGCGTCTACAAAATAGGGGATAGTTTTATGGCATTTTTATTATACATTTTTTTTGTAGTAATGGCGGCGATCAGCGATTTTTATCGTGACTGCAACATTATGGCGGACACATCGGACACCTTTGACACTATTTTGGGACCATTGTCATCTATACAGCGATCAGTGCTATAAAAATGCACTGATTACTGTGTAAATGACACTGGCAGAGAAGGGGTTAAACACTAGGGGGGGGGATCAAGGGGTTAAGTGTGTCCTAGGGAGTGATTCTATTGAGTCTGCCGAACACGCTGCGATTCGGCCAGCAAAAGTCCCATGGAGCATACACACGGTCGCATTTTCCGACCAAAAGCTCTCATCGGACTTTTGCTGGCCGAATTTCCAATCGTGTGTACGGGGCATTAGGATGTAAAGTTTTTTTGCATAATTTTATAATATAAAATGCAATGTAAGTTTAACAGTTACATTTGTTGCTTCTTGTCTGAATATATCTTATAAACAAGGTTAGAAAACACTGCTGTCATCACCCAATATTTCTTCTTCGTGTTAATTGAAAGACAATATGCTCTTTTCCCATGTGACTGTCACCTAACAACGCCAGTGATTTTCCATCCTAATTAACGTCCCCTCCGCTCTCAGGATGTTACCTGTAGCACAGAGCATGTTAATGGAAACATCCCAGGCAGTAATCTCTGAAAAGTGATAGTTTGCTAATTTCATCCTGCTTTACAGGGAATATTCAGACTAAAGCTGTCAACCAGCATATGTGTTGATTAACATGGAACAGTGCTGAAAGGCAGGCTGCCTCTTCCTGAACAGTTGGTACTATCATTTACCATTATTGTCAAGTGCTAGTGACAGTAAAATAGTTAATCAAAACCAAAAAAATGAAAAAATGGGATCTTTAAGGTACAAATTGCATACACAGATAAAATCTCTGTTAAAAAACTTCATGACAAAGCCATTTTTTGCGATACGGCACTGCGTCGCTTTTACTCACAATTGCGCAGTTGTGCAACTTTGCACCCAAACAAAATTGATGTCCTTTTTTTCCCACAAATAGAGCTTTCTTTTGATGGTATTTGATCACCTATGCGTTTTTTATTTTTTGCACTATAAACAAAAAAAGAGCGACAATTTTTGAAAAAAAATAAAAAAACAACATTATTTACTTTTTGTTACAATAAATATATATATATATATAAAAAAATGTTTAGGCCAATATGTATTCTTCTGCATGGGAAAACAACATAAAAAATATATTATAATATTTATTTTATAAGTTTAGGCCAATATGGTGCATATTATGCCTCGTACACACGTACGGACTTTTCCCGGCGGACCTAAGTCCAGCGGACAATCCGCTGGACTTTCCCCCTCATCAGTGCCCTTCAGCGCCGCCTCATCAGTGCCCATCAGTGCTGCATATTAGTGCCTCCTCATCAGCTGGACTAAAAACAGCGAACGGACTTGACCACACACGATCACGCAAAAAGTCCGGCGGTTCACGCGATGACGTACAGCACGTACGACGGGACTAGAAAAAGGAAGCTCGAGATCCCAAACGACACCCTTTGGGCACCGTCAGCTGATCTCGTGTGTATCGCGTGTTAGTTGACGTTTGGTTAGAGACGATTCGCGCTTCTCAGACTTCTGCTTAATTCGTTCGCTTCTGCCGTTCAGTTTGTGCTTGTGAGGTTTGTATCTGGCTTTCAGTGCGTGTGGATCAGTTCCTACCTGTTCTCAGGCCGTTCTGGTCCGCTCGTTCCTGTTTTTCAGGTCGTTCTTCATAGGCCTTGCTGTTCTTCAGTGCGTTCTGTTAAGTTGTTTGTTTGATCAGCCGACCGTTTTGAAGCCATGGAGTGTGGACGTACTCGGGAACGAGTTCGTGCTGTGCAGGGGCTCGGTGTTGCGGTTAACACCTTGGCACGAGCCCAGTCCATGAACAGGGTGAGGAGGAGTTCATGGACCAAGAATTGGTTGCGCCAGCGTGACCAATTCTCGCATATGCCTTTGCTCCGTGAGATCCGTGAGAATAATCCTGATGATTTCAGGAATTATCTCCGGATGACGGACCCCATTTTTCACCGTCTGTTGGCTTCGCTGTCCCCTTATATTACCAGGCAGAATACCTGCATGCGGCAAGCCATCAGTGCGGAGCAGAGGCTAGTCGCCACGTTGCGTTACTTGGCGACGGGGAGAAGCTTGCAGGACCTCAAGTTCACGACAGGCATCTCCCCCCAGGCTCTGGGGCTCATTATTCCAGAGACCTGTTCTGCCATTATCCACGTCCTGCAGGAGGAATACATTAAGGTAAGTCTTCTCTTTTAAAATTACCTATGTCTTGTATGTTTGCTAATGTAGTGCATCAATGTCATCATTAGCTAATTTCCATGATAGGACTATTCTATGAATGTCCCCTATTCCTTTTTTTTTTTTTTCTTTGGTTTTTTGTCTAGTATTTTATGGTTGACTTATCGAAATAGCTTTAAGATTGTATTATTTAGTGGGTCACATGCATATTTCCTTGCACCAACCTCCCCAGCATGGAAGCTTGGCCCCCTAAACACCCCTAGCCTAGTCACTTTCTTTGTTTAAAAATGTATATTACCAGCTCCATTGTACTGCTTTACTCACCCCCCCTTTCACCCCTTTCACCCCCCTTGACCCTCATTTTTAAATTGATTGCATGTGGTTTTGGTCAGCTTGTAATTAACCCACCCCCCCCACACCCCCTGATAATTAATTGCATGTGGTTTTGGTCAGCTTGTAGTTAACCCACCCCCCCCCCACACCCCCTGATAATTAATTGCATGTGGTTTTGGTCAGCTTGTAATTAACCCAGCCCCCCCCACACACCCCCTGATAATTAATTGCATGTGGTTTTGGTCAGCTTGTAATTAACCCACCCCCCCCCCCACACCCCCTGATAATTAATTGCATGTGGTTTTGGTCAGCTTGTAATTAACCCACCCCCCCCACACCCCCTGATAATTAATTGCATGTGGTTTTGGTCAGCTTGTAATTAAGCCCCCCCCCCCCCACACCCCCTGATAATTAATTGCATGTGGTTTTGGTCAGCTTGTAATTAACCCACCCCCCCCCCACACCCCCTGATAATTAATTGCATGTGGTTTTGGTCTGCTTGTAATTAACCCACCCCCCCCCCCACACCCCCTGATAATTAATTGCATGTGGTTTTGGTCAGCTTGTAATTAACCCCCACCCCCCCACACCCCCTTAATTAATTGCATGTGGTTTTGGTCAGCTTGTAATTAACCCCCACCCCCCCCCACACACCTTTAATTAATTGCATGTGGTTTGGGTCAGCTTGTAATTAACCCCCCCCCCCACACACACACCTTTAATTAATTGCATGTGGTTTGTGTCAGCTTGTAATTAACCCCCCACCCCCCACACACACCTTTAATTAATTGCATGTGTATTGTGTGACCTTACAATTATTTACTCCCCACCCACATCCCCATTATTATCTTCTCTGGTCCATCAGAGGGGTCATCAATCAGAGATTTGTCCCTTTTATCCTTAATCTTTTGGCTTTATTTCAAGGACTTACTAAATAAATACATATGTTCTTCCAAATTGTTTGTTAATTTGTTGCATTTAGTTTGGTGTTTTGCCTGGTTTTTAATTTGAATTGTATCTTTCTGTTTGACTTCACAGTGTCCCTCCACGCCACAGGAATGGCAGACTGTGGCTTCCGAGTTTGCTGCCCGTTGGGACTTTCCCAACTGCGGAGGGGCGATTGACGGCAAACATGTGCGAATTGTGTCCCCACCCCATTCGGGGTCATACTATTGGAATTATAAGGGGTTCCATAGTATCGTGTTGATGGCGGTGGTGTCGGCACAATATGACTTTCTGTATGTGGATGTGGGGAAAAAACGGCCGGATGTCGGACGGAGGAGTCTTCAACCACACGGAGTTCGGTCATCGTCTCCAGACTGGTGGGCTGGAGCTGCCACCAGATGAAGATAATGTGGAGGGACTCCCCTTCGTCTTCATTGCCGACGAGGCGTTCGGTCTGGGTGACCATCTGATGAGGCCATTTCCCCAACGATCCCTCACCCCTGAGAGGAGGATTTTTAATTATCGGTTGGCCAGAGCAAGAAGGGTGGTGGAAAATGCCTTTGGTATTATGGCCAACCGTTTCAGATTGCTCCTTACATCCCTACATCTGGCAGAGTACAAACTGAATACTATTATTCTTGCATGCTGTGTCATGCACAATTATTTACGCAAACATTCAGGAACATACTCCTTACCAATTGGCCCTGAGGCCGGAGTGGAAGGCAACATGACAGGGCTGGATAATCGCCCTCTTGGTTCGGCACCACAATCAGCCCAGCAAGTGCGGGACCTTTATTTACAGTATTTTAATGGTAGGGGGGCCATTGAAATGGCAGCAGACCCTTAAACCATCTTTTTGATTTACAAAGAATAAATACAGTTATTTATGTTTGAAATATTGGTAGTTTCGTATTGTTTTGCTTTTAATTTGGCCTGTTTTATATGTTGTCCTAGTGCACATCTTAATAGTGGCAAACTTGTTTTGCGTTTAGTAAATAAGCCCCTTTGTCAATGAACCACAACATGTTTTTGTCAAACTGGTAGTATTTAAAAAGAAGAAGCCACACATTGTTTAATTTGTGCAAACATTTTTTTTTTTTATTCTAGTGCACATCCAAACCTTTTTTAGTTTTTTTCTTTTTTTTTTTTTTTTTGTTTTTTTGGTATTTTTGGTTTATTTTTTTTTTTTTTTTTTTTTAAAAAAAATTTTTTTTTTTTTTTTTTATGTTATCTTTTTTTACATTTTTTTGGTGTTTTTCTCACAACATATTTTTTTTATTTTTGAGATTGATTTTTTAAAACAAACATAAAAACATGTTTTAAAATGTTAAAAAATTTAGGCTTAGCATTTGAAATTATTTACACAATGTAAAAGTCCAGAACTTACAAAGTTCAACAGGTAACCCATGAACAGTAGAAGCCAAATTTAGAATATGCACACTAATTTAACTGGAAAATGGGTAATGTCAACATGTGCTATGTTCCATCATGGGGAATCAATGGACGTGTTTTGTGTGTGAAACCCCTTCCCTCTCACCTACTAGCATTAGGGGTTGCAAACACCAAATGCGTCCATTGAGATCCCCTGATGGCACATAGCACATGTTGACATACCGTGTGCATATTAAAAATTTGGCCACTAAAATTTGTAAAACAGCGCATCAAAAGGGGAATGAAGGACATGATTGATGTTAAGAAATGTAAAAGGGGTCTTTAGATTCTCCCCAAAACATCAATCATGTCCTTCATTCCCTGCTGCATGGTGGCCATCTCCTTCTGCATATTTTCCAGCTGCAGATTCCAGGCCATGATCTGGCCAATAAGCCTGTGGGCACTGTCTGTGGAAAATGGCTCCGCAGCTTGTCCTTCCACAAACAGATCAGCATCACCTAAAAGTTGGGTAGATAAAACACAAGAAAAAAAGTGTCAAAAACATGCAGACCTTAATTAATTAGCTCAATCTGTGTTCTGAGACACTCACTTGGTGGGGTGCAGATTTGATCCACTTCAACGACCTGTTCCGCCACATCCACGCGCGGGCTTGGGCTTGGGCTAACTGCCCAATTAGTCTGGTGAGGCCGGGAGGTCCTCGTAGGTTCGGACTGACGTCTGAGTCTTTTGCCCCCTATGGTAATGGAACACAAAAAGGTACACTTTTAATCACACTGATATTTGAGTGCCAAAATAGGATTAGTAAACATTGTTTAAAAGTCTTGTCCAATTATTAGCAGTTTGTTAGAAGATCCTACTTGAAGACAGAATTGAAATGTCTATCTAATGAAACTCCAATACTTAAACCGCCCTTCAACCCTAAATTTGAACTTCCGCTCATTGGATCCCTGCACCCCTGTGGTGTCTTATTTTCAACCTTTTAGGGGGGAGGGGTTGCAGATACCTGTGTAAGGCAGGTATTTGCACACACGTCCGGCCCTAGACTCCCACAGAAGTATACGCCACATCCCGTCCCACCGTGCTGTCTGCTGGGACACACAGGGGTCCCCGAGCTCGCGCGGACCAGTCCTATTGCATTGCGCAACTGGCGCATGCCCAATAGTGACCCGGGAAGTGAAGCCGCAAACATTCATTTCATGATTGCAAGATCAGAGATTGTAGCTGCACCATCCAAGGGACAGGTGAGTTTACTTCTTTGAAAAGTCACCACCTACAGTATTTGGAGATGATGAGCATTTTTTGGGAATTGTGAGCATGAGACCCTGCTTAACATATTTATCCCCCCCCCCAAAACAGCCTCTGGAGTCCCTGTGTAAGTTACCCCTAAAACCCTTACTACAGCAGTAATTGTATAGATAGTGACAATAATAAACAACCTTACAACTCCAACAACCCAAAGCCAGGTAAACTCAATAAACGTTATGAAGACAAACTGAACTTTCATCAAATATGCGCAAGTTTCACGTACGAATGGTAATAACATGTGCGCAAGTTTCACGTACGAATGGTAATAACATCTGCGCAAGTTTCACGGACGAATGGTAATAACATGTGCGCAAGTTTCACGGACGAATGGTAATAACATCTGCGCAAGTTTCACGTACGAAATGGTAATAACATCTGCGCAAGTTTCACGTACGAATGGTAATAACATCTGCGCAAGTTTCACGTACGAATGGTAATAACATCTGCGCAAGTTTCACGGACGAATGGTAATAACATGTGCGCAAGTTTCACGTACGAATGGTAATAACATCTGCGCAAGTTTCACGTACGAATGGTAATAACATCTGCGCAAGATTAGACATATCAAGTATAACCATAGTAGCGCAAGATTAGACATATCAAGTATAACCATAGTAGCGCACTTTTTTTTTTTTTGATGGCTTTTCGAATTCTCCTGTACTGATCGTGCTCCCTGGATTTGATGTCGGACCATCGCTTGCGCAGTTGATCCTTGCCCCTTCGTACGCCGAATTTCTGCTCCAGGGTGCTGACGATTGTAGTGAGAATCTTGTCCTTGCGCAAGTTGGGTCGAGGGTACGGGCCATTTTCCCCGTCGTAATCTTCCCTTTGGAGGATGTCCACCATCTCCACCATCTCTTCAAAGGCCATATTGGTGGCTTTATATCTGCTGCTGGATGCAGATGTGTTCGCTTCTTGGCTTTCCTCCGCGCTACTGGCTGAGAATGTGTCCGCCATATTCATGAATTTATTCACCCACAATGCAACGAGGGGAAGCGGGGCGGGGAATACTCGTCAGGAGGAACGTCATGGGCGGGCGACGCGGAGGACGCAGGCGGACTTCGACGCGTGCGCAGTGTATATAAGGCTGTTTGAGGGCCCCACGTGTTCCCGAACGGAAGTAGCGAGCGCTGTGTACGAAGGTAAGTGTTTTCTAGGATGCATTACTGTGTTATTTTGGGTTTTGGGCCTGCATTTTTTAAGGATATGTGTGTGTTGCTGCCTGTGTGTAGGGGTTGCTGCCTGTGTGTAGGGGTTGCTGCCTGTGTGGATGTGTTGCTGCCTGTGTGTAGGGGTTGCTGCCTGTGTGGATGTGTTGCTGCCTGTGTGTAGGGGTTGCTGCCTGTGTGTAGGGGTTGCTGCCTGTGTGTAGGGGTTGCTGCCTGTGTGGATGTGTTGCTGCCTGTGTGTAGGGGTTGCTGCCTGTGTGTAGGGGTTGCTGCCTGTGTGTAGGGGTTGCTGCCTGTGTGTAGGGGTTGCTGCCTGTGTGTAGGGTTGCTGCCTGTGTGGATGTGTTGCTGCCTGTGTGTAGGGGTTGCTGCCTGTGTGTAGGGGTTGCTGCCTGTGTGTAGGGGTTGCTGCCTGTGTGGATGTGTTGCTGCCTGTGTGTAGGGGTTGCTGCCTGTGCGTAGGGGTTGCTGCCTGTGTGTAGGGGTTGCTGCCTGTGTGTAGGGGTTGCTGCCTGTGTGTGTAGGGGTTGCTGCCTGTGTGGATGTGTTGCTGCCTGTGTGTAGGGGTTGCTGCCTGTGTGTAGGGGTTGCTGCCTGTGTGTAGGGGTTGCTGCCTGTGTGGATGTGTTGCTGCCTGTGTGTGGGTGTGTTGTGTAATGTTTGGTAAGAAAAACTGGTTGTGCGTTTTAAGTAACATTTGTGTTTTTGGTCTTTTGTATTGCCATTACTAACAAAACAGAAACAAACATGTCAGCACCCCAGTTGAATCCATTCAAGGACCAGCAGTTCATGTCCGAATTCATTGCCCTGTACAGAAAAAATACCAACCTGTGGCAGCTCAAGAACCCTTTATATGGCAATAGGGATGTCCGGAAGGCAACACTGGGGCCACTTGTGGATTTTGTGAAGACTCAAGTCCCCAACGCAAACACCAAGTTTGTGGAAGCCAGAATTGCAAGTTTAAGGCACATGTACAAGCGGGAGCGCAAGAAGATTGAGGAATCAGTCAGATCAGGAGCAGCAGCAGAGGATGTTTATGTACCCAAGCTGTGGTACTACAACCAACTGACTTTTATAGGTGACCAGATGGAACCCAGGCAATCACTGTCCACTCTTCCCTCCACCCTTCCCTCCACTCTTCCCTCCACTCTTCCCTCCACCCCAGCTGAGGCTTCCACGGAAGGAGAAGACCCCTCCACCTTGGAGCAGGCTGATGCGCCCAGCTGGAGCCAGGTATATATTTAGTAGCCTAAATTGTGATTGTGTGAATATTAATGCTGTAAACGTTAAAATGTGAACCAATTAACACCCTGAACTCAGAATTGTGAAAAAAGCTCCCAAAAATTCTGCACACTTCTAAAAAGTGTTGGTGCAACATATCGATACATATATAGTGTATACATACATCCAGTAGTGGCAAAAAAAGCGTTATACAACATTGGTGATCTGCTTGGAAAATGCAGGGGTCCAAATGATAGCCTTTTGGATCTTTTAGAAAATTTAGATGCTCGTTCGTAAGTTTACAATTGGATGATTGAGGAGGCCAGAAACCACAAAACAGGTGTTTGATTTTTGTTTTTATTTGCACACAGGATGAGCTGACCCAGGATGATGCCGGGCCAAGTGGTATGGAGGAGGAGGACATGACCAGCGAGAGCCAGGAGGTGGCTGGGCCCAGCACGAGCCAGAGTGACAGCCAGACCCGATTAAGAAGAAGTCTACCTCAACCCCTGCCCTTACCCCCAAGAAGGCCCAGGAGGATGACCATTGTTGAGGAGGAATCACTCCAACTGATTCGGAAGGCGAGTGCGATTCTCGACAAACCCCCCCTTCCAGAAGAGGCCTATGCCAGCTACTTGTCCAGCAGGTTGCTGGAAATGGAGAGGGGCCAACGGCACCTGTGTGAGGGCCTCATTTCTGATGCAATTAGGGGGGGTTTGAGGGGTGAATTACGAGAATCCACCCGCCTGACACATGAAGGCCCGACACCAACTTCTCCTCCTCCTCCTCCTCGTCTTCCTTCTTCTCCTCCTCCTCCTCCTCCTCTCCTACCACAAGTCAGCCTCCAAGGAAGCGTGCAGGGAAGACTGCAGGGAAGAGTGCAGGGCAGCGTGGTGGGAAGAGTCGGAAGTGATTGCCTGGCTTCAGTCTGGTCTCACAGAAGACACAGGCTGTTGTAGTGCCACAGCTTGGGGACATAGATGTCATCTGCTGCTGTTCCTGGTCTGTCTGATTCCTGGTCAATCTTCTTGTGCTCCCTATATTGGATGAAATGTGCCCAAGCTTAATTTTTGGCTTCACAAACTTGATGTCTGCCGTTGGGGCAAAAAGTCTTCACAAAATCTACAAGTGGCTCCAGTGTTGCCTTCCTATTTTGTTTTGCCTTGTTTGTTTTAACCAGAATAAATGGTCATTTAATTTTCATCAAATAATGATATACGTGCTTGTTATTCAAAAACATAGTTTCTTTAGGAGTAGGCAGGTACATGTCTAAACATTCATTTGACAATACAAGTGTAAAGTGCAACTTCAATGGAACTGCAAGTGCAGTCGCTGGAAAGGTGAGGGTTAAGATCTGAATTAAGGGCAAGCTCTGCTGACTCCACAATTGTATCATGTGTAATAACTAATCCTTTTAATAACCAACAAATAATAAAAAATATCTATATAGAGATATATGTACATATATATATATATATATATATATATATATATATATATATATATATATATATATATATATATATATATATATATTTATACACGTATAGATCTATATATCTATATATATTAATATATATATATATATATGTAGATATAGATATATATTTTTTTGGGCTTATTGAGAAATATAGATATATTTTTCATTTGGTGATTTGGATATCTATATCTATATCTATATCTATATCTATATCTATATCTATATATATATATATATATATATAGAGATATAGAGATAGAGATATATATATATATATATATATATATATATATATATATATATATATACAAATATATAACTTCACTAAAGAATGGTGAAGAAAAAACGTTCGGGAGTACTCTGCGTGAATATACAAGCAGCAAGGCAAAATCATTCTTCAAGTACGATAACATACAAATCCCGCTGTCAGAAAACAAAAAAAAAAAAAAAAATCAGCAGCGTGACGATTGTGCGAGCTTCAAAACGAAGGCTAGTTTTACCAGACCGAGCGAGTCCGTGACATACTAGCTACTGAGCATGCGTCCTTTTTGGTACGCCGGACCATACTACACACGACCGGATTATCCGCTGGACTGCCAAGTCCAGCGGATAATTTGAAAACAAAACCTGAAACTTTAGTCCGCCGTACTTTGGCCAAAAAAAGTCCGCCGGCGCCCACACACGAGGGGATTATCCGCTGGACTTCGGTTCAGCGGATAATCCCGCGGGATAGTCCTCGATTACTTTGCACTTAAACCCCCCTCGTGACCAGACCAATTTTCAGCGCGGACGCACTTGGAATGACAATTGGGCAGACACTGTACCCATAAATAGAGCTTTCTTTTGGTGGTATTTGATCACCTCTGCGTTTTTTATTTTTTGCGCAATAAACAAAAGAAGAGCGACAAATTAAAAAAAAAAAACAATATTTTTTACTTTTTGCTATAATAAATATCCCCAAAAAATATATAAAAAAACTTTTTTTCCTCAGTTTAGGCCGAAACGTATTCTACATATTTTTGGTAAAAAAAAAAATCGCAATTAGCGATTATTGATTAGTTTGCGCAAAAGTTATAGCATTTACAAAATAGGGGATAGTTTTATAGCATTTTTATTAATATTTTTTTTTTTACTAGTAATGGCGGCGATGGTAATGGCGGATCTGCTTGGAAAATGCAGGGGTCCAAATGATAGCCTTTTGGATCTTTTAGAAAATTTTGATGCTCGTTCGTAAGTTTACAATTGGATGATTGAGGAGGCCAGAAACCACAAAACAGGTGTTTGATTTTTGTTTTTATTTGCACACAGGATGAGCTGACCCAGGATGATGCCGGGCCAAGTGGTATGGAGGAGGAGGACATGACCAGCGAGAGCCAGGAGGTGGCTGGGCCCAGCACGAGCCAGAGTGACAGCCAGACCCGATTAAGAAGAAGTCTACCTCAACCCCTGCCCTTACCCCCAAGAAGGCCCAGGAGGATGACCATTGTTGAGGAGGAATCACTCCAACTGATTCGGAAGGCGAGTGCGATTCTCGACAAACCCCCCCTTCCAGAAGAGGCCTATGCCAGCTACTTGTCCAGCAGGTTGCTGGAAATGGAGAGGGGCCAACGGCACCTGTGTGAGGGCCTCATTTCTGATGCAATTAGGGGGGGTTTGAGGGGTGAATTACGAGAATCCACCCGCCTGACACATGAAGGCCCGACACCAACTTCTCCTCCTCCTCCTCCTCGTCTTCCTTCTTCTCCTCCTCCTACTCCTCCTCCTACCACAAGTCAGCCTCCAAGGAAGCGTGCAGGGAAGACTGCAGGGAAGAGTGCAGGGCAGCGTGGTATATTGGAAGGCCGGGTACCGGCCTGAAGTTATGGGAGGAGCCCGGAGGGTATTTAAGCAGCCCAAAGGCCGCCGGTCTTTGTCGGTTTCCTGTGCGTGATATCTGATACGTCAGACATCTAGGACCGACTCGTTCGTGACAAGCGCTGTTGGTGCCGGTTCGTGAGCTCCGTTTTCGTCTGTCCGTCTTCGCTTGTTGCAGTCCCGTGTTCCGTGTTCGTAAGTTGTGTCGTCCCTTCGTGTCGCACTCGTGTCGTCGAGTCGCAGTTCGTACAAAGAGTCTGGTTCGGCTGTAGCAGGTAGGGCTTCGGCTCCCATGTTTTACGTTCTCATGCACTGCTTATCATGTCACTAAACTGTGATCTGCGTAGCTCACGAACCACGCGCTGCTTGTCTCGAAACCTATACACTTACTCGCACGTTTTTTGTTGTACCCGATCGGGAGCCATCTAGCGGCACGCACATTCAGGGCCGCCCGCCACAGACATTCCGACCGATGTCGCATCCGGCACTCAAGGGTTCCCTTACACGAGCGGGCTACACGGTCTCCGAATCGTTCAACATAACTCACGCACGGGTGCCGTTCGCACTCACACGTATCGTTCATGTCCTGCCATTATCCGAATTGGTGGCGCTAGCGAGCGTGCCGAATCGCATTACATTCCGAAGCACTGTTGGCATACTAGTTGTACGAATCACTTCGACCGTGTCGAAACATTTCACGAATTAGCATGACAATCATTTCATCATTTCACACATGGCTAACGTATCAGGCCAGTCGGTCATGCTAAATCATTTCGCATCAGTTAAACAGGGCGTTCATGCCATCGCTTCAATCCTGGTCCGGTCGCATCCACGCATGCTCCGATCGGGGCGATCCAGATGCACGACTACCCGGCCTCATTTCGATACATGCGCCAAGGGCGGAATCACATTACTGGCTGCGTGCATTCCTGATTCTTGCCCCTGTCATGGCATATCATTTCTGTCACTTTACCACGCCCGGCATGAATGCAGTCACTTCCCCGCACTAATTCGTGTCGGCGTGCCCTAGGCCCGGCCTCATTTCAATACATGCACCAAGGGCAGAATCGCATCACTGGTTGCGTACATTCCAGATTCTTGCCCCTGTCATGGTATCTCATTTCAGTCACCTTACCACGCCCGGCGTGAATGTAGTCACTTCTTCGCACTAAATTCGTGTCGGCGTGCCCTAGGCACGGCCTCATTTCTATACATGCGCCAAGGGCGGAATCGCATCACTGGTTTGCGTACATTCCGATTCTTGCCCCTGTCATGGTATCTCATTTCTGTCACCTTACCACGCCCGGCATGAATGGAGTCACTCCTTCGCACTAGATTCATGTCGGCGTGCCCCAGGCACGGCCTCATTTCAATACATGCGCCAAGGGCGGAATCGCATCACTGGTTTGCGTACATTCCTGATTCTTGCCCCTGTCATGGTATTTCATTTCTGTCACCTTACCACGCCCGGCATGAATGGAGTCACTCCTTCGCACTAGATTCATGTTGGCGTGCCCCAGGCACGGCCTCATTTCAATACATGCGCCAAGGGCGGAATCGCATCACTGGTTTGCGTACATTCCTGATTCTTGCCCCTGTCATGGTATCTCATTTCTGTCACCTTACCACGCCGGCGTGAATGTAGTCACTTTCTTCGCACTAAATTCGTGTCGGCGTGCCCTAGGCTCGGCCTCATTTCAATACATGCGCCAGGGGCGGAGTCGCAAAAAAAAAAAAAAAAAAAAAAAAACTTTGACTCTTGTCCTTGTCATGTTATATCATTTCTGTGTCACCGTACCACGCCCCGGCGTTAATTGGTCACCTGCCTGTACGAATTCGCGCCGGCGTGCCATAAAAAAAAAAAAAAAAAAAAGAAAAAATAAATAAAAAAAAAAAAAAAAAAAGGGGGAGCTTGGAGTCGGACCCGGTGGCAGCTGGATGTCACAGTTCGGCCTCAGCAATACCCAGGCAGTTAGCCTCGTTTCACGGTTGCCTCATTCCTGTACGTGCTCCAGAGTCCGGCTCACAGGCACCCCCCATACGGTACGAACAGGCCAAGCCCTGTCACGGGAAGTTCGTTCAGTTAAGGCAACATGTCAAGTCAGTCATTAGTGTTGTCATCTGTCATTTGATCCCACAGCGGTCTCGGCAGTCGACTTAAGTCACTATCGCCTGTTGTTATCATCTACGTTGGGTTCCGTCGCTCTGGACGGCAGCAGTTTAGGCTCTCAATCAGTAGGTCCACCTGCACCAGCTTCATCAGGGTTCCAGCAGGTAAAAGAAAAAAAAAAAAAAAAAAAAAAAAAAAAAAAAAAAAACGCTGGGCAGCCTGCAGACACGTGACCAGTCTACTAAGTAACGGGTCTTGGCAGCCGCCATGTCATCAGTCGGCAGCGATGACCTCACCACCCCGCTATCTCCGGCATCAGCCTCCGAGGCTGGCAGTGTCCAGTCCCTTAGGGCATGGACAATTCCCAGGCTGTCCGCCGAGCTGAGACGCAGAGGGATACCCTTCTCGGCCGCGGCCAGGAAGGCGGAGCTATTCAGGCTCCTCTTCCCACCACCGGCCGCAGCAAGCCCCAGCAGCCAGCAGGCGTCTCTGGAATCGATTTCAGCCGCCGTCGCTCAGCTGCACACCCTCGTGTCTTCCCTGTCTTCCTCAATCGTTGAGGTCCAGGACAGAGTGTCTCGTCTAGAGACTAGCCCGGCTGCCACGGTTCCGGACCCTGCGGTGCTCCCAGCCATCAGTGCACCGGCCGCAGGTAGTGAGCTTGCCACGACTACCGTTCACCCTTCCCACCTGGTGCCACCCAGCGTAAGGAAGGACGTTTTAGAGGGCAGAGACGTTAACCTGGCCTCACTCACGATCTCGGTCCATGACTTGGCCGAGAACAAGGCCTACACCTGGGGCGACGTCTCGGTGGTTTTGAAGGCGAAGGAGCCAGGCTCAACAGAAAGCTCATGGCGCCCGAGTTCACACTCGCTTTCGCCATGTTCAGGGACGTACAGTGCTCAGCCTCCCCGGGCAGGCGGGAGGAACTGGACCGCTACCTCCATTTAATCGTAGACCTGGGTCACAAATACGGTGGCTCAGCCTTCTACGATTATCGTCGGTCCTTCTCGGCCAAAGCCGCGGACAGATTCTTACAGTTCCATTGGACAATGGACTGGAGGGTAGTGGACGCCGAGTTGTTCTGCTGCCACTTTGCGAGTCTACGGTCCCCGCTATGTGCTATCTGTCAGTCAGCATCCCACACCGCGGTCTGGTGTGCCAACATAGCCTGTCCACCCGATAACTAGCACGGCCTCTGCCAGCTCGAGTCAGGCTCAGCAGGCACCGGTGCAAGGGCAGAAGGTGGACAAGTGGGGTTGTCCGGGGCAGATGGTCGGGGGAGCCGCCATTTGCAACAACTTCAACTACGGCTCCTGTAATTCAGCAAGTGCCGGCTCTTGCACGTTTGCACCCTATGCCAGAGGGCGCACCCCCAAGCAGATGAAACCGTGACTAAGCCAGGTCAATGTCCTTTGGCTCGATGTCTACTTGACCTCACATCCCACTCCGTCACTCGCCAGCTACCTCACCCGAGGTCTCACCGATGAGTTTCATACCGGGCTCATCACCCCGCCCCACACCACCCACGAATGTCCGAACCTGCGCTCAGCAGCAACAGATGAGCCAGCTATCGACGTCCTTCTTCAGACGGAGTTGGATCGGGACTTTATGATAGGCCCGTTCAGTCAGTCTCCCTTTAGTATCTGGAGGGTTAGCCCTATCGGGCTTGTACGGGGAAATTTTCGGAAAAAAAAAAAAAAAATAATAACGTCTGGCGTATGAGCTGTCAGCGCCTCATTCTTCCGTCGTCTTAACTCGCTCATTCCCTCCGAGGAGTTCTCACTGAAGTACGCTTCGGTAGATATGGCTACCCAGGCCATACTCAGGGCAGGGGTAGGTGCTTGGCTCTCGAAGGCGGACATATCTGACGCCTTCAAGCTACTGCCCATACATCCTTCCCTGTGGTGCTGGCACGGCATCAAGTGGAGGGAGCGATATTATTTCGCAACCAAATTGACCTTCGGGTCTAAGAGTAGTCTTTGGTTATTTGATAGTTCACGGAGACCCTGGCGTGGATCCTTCTCTACGAGGCTCAGTGCCACAAGGTCGTCCATTATTTGGATGACTTCCTTCTGATAGAACCACCCGGGGCTCCCCAAGGGGACCTTGGAAAGTTGAGGACGGTTTTCGACAATCTGAACGTCCCCATAGCGGAACGCAAGGTGGACGGCCCGGCGCACAAGATCACGTTCTTGGGCATCGACCTTGACACGCCTGCCATGCAGGCCAGCCTTCCCGCAGATAAGTTGGGCCGTTTCAGGTCGGTTCTGCGAGTGTTCACCCGGGTGGGGGATGTACTCAGAAGCAACTTCAGTCTCTCTTCGGGATGTCGAATTTTGCTACGAGGATCATCCCCCAGGGCCGCTCCTTCGTGTCCCGGTTGCCGGTCTTCCTGTCCTACACTCAGGACCCTAGTCAGGTCGTCAGGCTGGATTCAACAGCCAGGGCAGATCTGCCCAGGTGGGAACACTTTCTTAGTAATTGGAACGTGGTGTCCCGGTTCATCCCAGTCGTGTCCACGCAGTCACCTCAAGTGGTGACCGATGCGGCGGCATCCACAGGATGCGCCGCCATTTTTGGCCATTTGTGGTTCGCCGCCCCTTGGCCTCCTCAGGCACTAGCCACACCGGGCTTTACTACCACGTCAGCCCTCTTTAGCTGTTCCCCGTCGTAGCAGTCGCTCACCTATGGGGTCACCATTGGTCTGGACGGACGGTGGCTTTACGACAGACAATCAAGCCACAGCCGAGATCATCAGCAAGGGCAGGTCTAAATCCAGGCCCGTCAGGTCCTTCCTCCGCGGACTGGTCCAGCTATCCCTACAACATCAATTCAATGTTTACTGCTCATTCGTTCCAGGGAAGCTCAACTCAGCAGCGGACGCACTCTCCCGTTTAACTTTGTTCCTTTCTTTGAACAGATGCCAGGAGCCTACCATCTCTCAGCCTCTATCCCGGATTGGTCACAACTGATCTTGGACTAGCCCCACGTTGCAGTCAGCTACTAACTTCGTCAACGCTTCGCTCGCCCGCAACACCTGTCGGGCCTGCCAGACGGCCTGGGGGCGTTTTGATAAGTTCCTGCCTCAACGCCCGTGAATCTTCCAGCGTCGATTAGGTTCTGGCGTTTATCGCTTACTGCCATTCTCACCTGGCACTGTCACACAGCGCGGAACGTCAGTACGTGGCCGGAGTGCAGCACTACTTGTCACTTCGAGACCCCGCTAGGCCTTCGGTGTTCTCCTTCCATGCAGTGAGGGCTCTACTGCGTGGAGTTCATAAGCTCCAGCCGCCAGTCAGCCCGAAGCGGCTGCCTATCACTGTGGAGGTCTTAGGGGGATGTCTGACGTCCTGGATAGATCCCCCTTTGGTCTCCTCCTCAGCACCTTCTTGCAGGCTGCGATACACATGGCGTTTATGGGTTCCTACGGCCCCCAGCCGGTCCAGTCTTGCATAAAGTAATCTCTGCCGCCATCAGGATCTCTACGTTCTTCACTTGGCGATGTCTAGAACTCAGCAGCAAGGTTCCGGAATAGATATTCACTGTGCCGGACCTACAACAACTGGTGCCCAGCTGCCGTGTTGAACCGCTCGACGGCACTGCTATCCGACCGCCCAGGGTCCAGTCCGCTTTACCCTTTCCAGTTAAACCCCTCGAACTCATCGCA
The DNA here is from genome assembly GCA_028564925.1 of Lithobates sylvaticus. Taxonomy (NCBI): domain Eukaryota; kingdom Metazoa; phylum Chordata; class Amphibia; order Anura; family Ranidae; genus Lithobates; species Lithobates sylvaticus. The sequence goes on from CM053028.1 coordinate 50,856,687, forward strand.
GTTCGTGGTACATGTCCGGGACCTTCTCGGCAATCTTCAATTGGACCCCAGCCAATACTCCGGGCATTCATTCCGGGTCGGGGCGGCCACGTCGGCCCCAAGATAGAGGGTTCCGGACCATGTGATCAAGAAACTAGGTCGGTGGAAGTCGGCCTGCTTCTCGCTACATACCTAACCCACAGTTGGAGAGGGCTCAGGCCTTTGCCCAACTACTCAGTCACATTTACCTTTAATAAGTTGTTATCCCCCTACCTGAAGGTTTTTGCCCCCTTATTTTGGCGTACCATACGGTAGACCAAGGCACACTTTCAGGTCTATTTCATGTTGGTGAGTTTTGTGTTAGTTCTATGTGTCATCGCTACTCTTGTCGTCCGTAGGGCTCTAGACCATAAATTGGAAGGCCGGGTACCGGCCTGAAGTTATGGGAGGAGCCCGGAGGGTATTTAAGCAGCCCAAAGGCCGCCGGTCTTTGTCGGTTTCCTGTGCGTGATACCCACCCACCCTCCCCTTTTAAAAGCCTTTTCCAAGTATTCTTACCCCAGACTGAATACTCATTCCACATTATTCCATAAACTACTTCTTATCATTCCTTATCTAGGGTATGCCCCCTTATTTTGGCGTACCATACGGTAGACCAAGGCACACTTTCAGGTCTATTTCATGTTGGTGAGTTTTGTGTTAGTTCTATGTGTCATCGCTACTCTTGTCGTCCGTAGGGCTCTAGACCATAAATATATATGTAGATATAGATATATATTTTTTTGGGCTTATTGAGAAATATAGATATATTTTTCATTTGGTGATTTGGATATCTATATCTATATCTATATCTATATCTATATCTATATCTATATCTATATATATATATATATATAGAGAGATAGAGATAGAGATATAGATATAGATATATATATATATATATATATATATATACAAATTTGGCCAAAAAAAGTCCGCCGGCGCCCACACACGAGGGGATTATCCGCTGGACTTCGGTTCAGCGGATAATCCCGCGGGATAGTCCCTTCGTGTGTACGCGGCATTAGAGATCAAAGCTACCTAAGCAATGGGCTTTTTTACTACTATGATGTATTTAGCCTCGATGATAGGATATCTAATTGCACACGGCTGAATTATTTAACCACCTGATTACTTTGCACTTAAACCCCCCTCGTGACCAGACCAATTTTCAGCTTTTGGCGCTGACGCACTTGGAATGACAATTGGGCGGTCATACGACACTGTACCCAAATGAAATTGTTATCATTTTTTCCCCACAAATAGAGCTTTCTTTTGGTGGTATTTGATCACCTCTGCGTTTTTTATTTTTTGCGCAATAAACAAAAGAAGAGCGACAAATTAAAAAAAAAAAAAAACAATATTTTTTACTTTTTGCTATAATAAATATCCCCAAAAAATATATAAAAAAACTTTTTTTCCTCAGTTTAGGCCGAAACGTATTCTACATATTTTTGGTAAAAAAAAAATCGCAATTAGCGATTATTGATTAGTTTGCGCAAAAGTTATAGCATTTACAAAATAGGGGATAGTTTTATAGCATTTTTATTAATATTTTTTTTTTTTACTAGTAATGGCGGCGATCAGCGATTTTTTATTGTGACTGCGACATTATGGCGGACACATCGGACATTTTTGACACATTTTTGGCACCATTGTCATTTATACAGCAATCAATGCTATTTAAATGCATTGATTGCTGTATAAATGACACTGGCAGTGAAGGGGTTAACCACTAGAGGGCGGGGAGGGGTTAATTATGTTCCCTGTTAGTGATTCTTACTGTGGGGGAGGGGACTCACAAGGGGAGGAGACCGATCGGTGTGTCTCTGTACAGAGAACACACCATCGGCTCCTCTCCTCTGACAGGACCGTTGATCTGTGTGTTTACACACACAGATCCATGGTCCCGCTGTGTTACCGGGCAATCGCGAGTGCCCAGCGGACATCGCGGCTGGGCACGCGCATCGGGTGCCCAGTGACACGGCTAGAGTGCCTGGAGTGCACAGAAGGGGAGGACGTCATATGACGTGCTCCCGGCACAACAGATCCGCGCTGTAGCCGTCATTTGGCTATAGCGCGGATCTCAGCTAGTTAAAGGAGGGACTCACTTACTCCCTCAGTGTCAGCGGGGATGGTACTGTACTGTACTGACCTGGCTGCAAGAGCAGAGATGGTGCTGGGCAAACAAACCTCTATTTTCAATAAAATCAAGGGGTATTTTAAAGCATTTCTAAGTTACCTACTTAAAGCCATGTAACATACCCGTACGCCACCCGACTTTGAGTGGTTATACCAAGATGATGCCTGAAGCTTGTTTCAAGCACTTTCTTGTAAAAGCAATCCTAATGACTAATTAGCCATTGGATTGATTTTACAAGTGGTGGTAGGGCCCCCCTCCTGCCACTCTCTGCCACCTTCCCACACTCTCCCCTCCCACTGGGGAACCTGGGATTACAGCTGGAGGCTCCACTGGCTGACAATTGAGCTGATCAAGGACCGGATTGGCCCTGATCATCTCTATGGTCTAAGAAACTGGAAGTGACAAGTATTTCATCACTTCCGGTTCCACCGGTTATGAACAAACTATTACTGGTTTTAAAAAAAACATTGGATCATACCAATCTTCGTATGATCCAAAGTTTTTAAGGGCAGAGAAGGGCAGAGAAGACATCTAAGGCCCCAGATGTATACCTCCCAACATTTTGAGATGGGAATGAGGGACACCTACTAACAAACGTATGTAGGCATAGGACACACCCCCTGCCACACCCCCTTAAAGGAGAATTAACCAAAAAAAAGGTTAATTAAATCCACAAGGGCTTTTTTGTACCACTACTATTCCTTTATATTGGCTTTCAAAATGTACAAATGCAGCAATCTAGAAATTGGATGAAAGGTTTAGCACTGGGAAATACTTTTTGAAAGATAAAAAGTGCATGTTATATACAACAATATGGATCAGACCAAAATGAGGGACAAATGAGGAGGAAAGAGGGACAGAGGGACATTGCTCCAAATCAGGGACAGTCCCTCAAAATCAGGGACAGTTGGGAGCTATGCAGATGCCTTTGTAAAGAGGACCTGTCACTGTCTCTTGCTATAACAAGGTATGTTTACATTCCTTGTGATAACAATAAAAGTGATAAAAAAAATAAAGGTCATTGTAAAAAAATAAAAAAAAATAAAAAAAAAAATTGAAAAAAAAAATACTTTTAAAGCCCCCCGTGCTCACGCACAAAGGTTAATGAACGCACACGTTGGTCCTGCATTGGTATGTAAACAGCGATCGCTCATATGTGGTGTCACCACGAATGTCAGATCGAAAACAATAATTCTAGCACAAGACCTAAAGTGGTAACGGTAAAGTGTAAATCTAAAGTGGTAACCTGTAAAGGCACTGCCTAGGGATAATTTAATTTACGTAATTTGTCACCATTCCACATTTTAAAGTTTGATATGTTTGGTATCTATGTACTCTTTTTCATTTTTTCCATTGTGCATCAAAATTCATTCAAGTGTATTGTTTCCAATTAAAATTGCATTTGAAAAACCATTGCATAAATACTATGTGATATAAAAAAATGGAATACCCACCATTTTATTCACTAGGACCTCTGCTTTAAAAATATATCATGTTTGGGGGGGGGGGGTTCAAAGTAATTTTCTAGCAATACAGATGTTTACATGTGAACAGGAAGTGTCAGAAAAAAAGGCTTGGTCTCCAGGCAGTTAATTTTTTTTTCCATAAAGTTTTATTAAAAATTTGTCACAAATAAGAACATAACAAGATTCTAAAGAGATAAAATGTGTAAAACTTCAATTGGCCTTTAATGTGATCATAGAAATGAGGCACAATAAGTGTGGAAAAATGCAAATGTCTTAAAAGCAATCCCTAAGATGTAGACATTACAATAATAATATCCCAGAATAAGTGCTTATTAAAAAACACCGGCATTACCTTTTCAAGTCTTGCCTTTGTAATAAGACTGCAGCCTTTAAAATGGAACATGATGCATTCTGAGCGCATCTGCAATTTATTCTTTCTTGAAAAAAAAAAAAAGTGCTGTTCTCAGCAATATCAGCTCCATAATTCACCTTAAATTACTGCTTTTTCCTATACCGCGAACAAAGGCTGCGTAGAACTATTTCATCTGAAACTAGAAATCTTTGATACCTGGAATTATAAATTATAGAACATTACCTGATGTTTGTTACTCATTGTAACTCACACACTTTGCGACTTTTTAGGTTAACGTTTATGTTCTCTTTTATTCTTCTAAATAATGTGTATTTCCCAAAGTGATTTCTTACACGGTAAATGTGAATAAAGGCTGAATGTTGTATAAAAACTCCATTCAATATATTGTTATGCTCTAGTTTGCAATACTTTCCTGTACCAGGGCATAAAGCCGCACACCTCAGCCCCTTTTCATGTCCAAAGTTTGTCATGTGCGATTCGGTTCGTAACGAATGGATTTTCGTACGAATTTGTTAGTATTCGTACATTCGGATCAATTCAAACATCCGAATGGCTGAAAGAACCAAAATACAAATGTTACAAAATTACGAATAAGCAAAATAACGAACACACGAAAATACAAACTTGCGAAAATACGAAACTCTGAAACAGTAAAAGAAAAAAAATGACATCTATAATGAATGATTTACATTTTGTATTTTTAATCCTTTGTCTGTTCATAATATCGTATGTTCGTATTTTCATTTGTGTGTTCGTAATTTTGTTTCTTTGTCTGTTCGTAATTTTGTTTGTTAGTGTTCTCGAATCGTTCTTTTGAATGGACAGTGTAAGTGCATCTTAACCACTTAAGCCCCGGACCAATTTGCAGCCAAAGGTCCAGGCCTCTTTTTGCGATTCGGCACTGCAACGCTTTAACTGACAATTGCGCGGTCGTGCAATGTGGCTCCCAAACAAAATTGGCGTCCTTTTTTTCGCACAAATAAAGCTTTCTTTTGGTGATATTTGATCACCTCTGAGGTTTTTATTTATTGCACTATAAACAAAAATAGAATGACAATTTTGAAAAAAATGCAACATTTTTATTACTTTTTGCTATAATAAATATCCCCCAAAAATATATAAAAAAACATATTTTTTCCTCAGTTTAGGCCGATACGTATTCTTCTACATATTTTTGGTAAAAAAAAATCGCAATTGGCGATTATTGATTGGTTTGCGCAAAAGTTATAGCGTTTACAAAATAGGGGATAGTATTATAGCATTTTTATTAATATTTTTTTTGGCGGCGATCAGCGATTTTTATTGTGATTGCGACATTATGGTGGACACATCGGACATTTTTGACACATTTTTGGGACCATTGTCATTTATACAGCAATCAGTGCTATTTAAATGCACTGATTCCTGTGTAAATGGCTCTGGCAGTGAAGGGGTTAACCATTAGGGGCAGGGAGGGGTTAAGTGTGACGTGTGTGTTTTTTTTTACTGTAGGGGGGCGTGGCTTGACATTTGACATCACTGATCGTCTTTCCCGATGACAGGGAACAGACGATCAGTGTCAGTCGTACTAGGAAGGTTTGTTTACACATACCTCTCCCTGTTCTTCAGCTCTGTGACCCGATCGCGGGACACCAGCGGCGATCAGGTCCGCGGGTCCCGCGACCACGGTCACGGAGCTAAGTACCGGGTTGCGAGCGCACCGCCGGCGGTGCGCGCGTGACCCACGGCTGAGCTCTTAAAGAGCAACGTACCTGTACGTTGATATGCCCAGCTGTGCCATTCTGCCGACGTATATGTGCAGGAGGCGGTCCTTGAGTGGTTAATATGTATGTTTGCAATTTCGCGTAGTGAGTGATTTATCTTACTTAATATCTTTAGCCAATCAGCTTATCCCTTTTGTGTCACACGGCATTCCTGAATCTTTTTTGATTATGGTGGGGAGGAGACTGAGTCCGGTCTGGTGACTGAGGGAGTGGACTGGAGTAAGTACAGGACTTATTAGAAAAGCAAGCATTGGATTATTATTCTTTATTTCCTACGAAAGTAAGAATCAACCAAAAAGGCAATCTCACAAAAGTAACAATTACTAAATTAGGAGTAGTGTACCAAATAAACGAAAATTATTATTATAAACAAAATTATGAATTTCGAATCAAAGAAAATTAGACTAATGGAATTACGAATCATTTTGTATCAAAGAAAATATAACTGTTACAAAAATACGAACAAATCCGAATATGAAACCTTGCGTCTTACGAAATTACGAATCATTAGACTAACGGAATTACAAATCATTTTGTGTCAACAAAAATATATCTGTTACTAAAATATGAAGTCCGAATATGAAAACTCGCATCTTACGAAATTTTGAATCGTTCCGAATCAACAGAAACATAAAAAAACAAAACAAAACAAAATTGTTTGTTGTGCACATGTCTAATATCTGAACTCCAGGTATTTTCATAATCCTGTCACCTCAACCAGACAGCACAGCCAGGTACTGGACCTCCCTGCAGAATGCACTGCAGTTGAGTGCTATGATCTGGTCAGGACACGCCCCAACTGCCTTGTTCTCTTTCCAAAAATGAGCATGCTCCCTAGCAGCACTGGGCAATGTAGTAAAGTCTTTATTAATTGGTTCCTAGTGTTGCAAAATTAAAAAAAATTAAAGTGTTATTAAACCCAGGACTCTGCATTCACTATATCTGGTCTCCCAGAGTACACAGAACATGGACATTAAAATGCAATTATTTAGTAAATATAAACTGCTAAACACTTTTTATCCTCAGCAGTATATAGCAGTCTTGTGACTTCTATCAGTGTCTGCTTAAAGCTTGTAGGAGGAGTTTTAATTCTCCTCTGACTGTCCTATGAGGCTGCATGACCACTGACCCTCTGTCTTGACAGTGCTGATTGACCCTGTGCTGATCACATGCATTCTCCCAAAAAAAAAATACTCTCTAGCAATACACACCAAACTGAGCATGTGCAGGGTGCCCCCAAGGCTCTATACTATCAGCAGATAGATTGGGGACTGTGAAAGCAGGGAAGGATCAGAGAAGACAGGATCAAACAGCCTTTTTACACAATGCAGAGGATTAACCCCGCAGTGAGTACACCAAGCATGCTTTACTGCATATACAGACTGATTTTACTATTGTGAGTTAGTTTAGAAAAGCAGCACGGCTGCTGCGTCTCTGGAAAGCGAACTGCCTGTTTTAACCCCATAAACGCTGCACCACCGCAATGCAACTGCGTGCATTGAAAGAGGTTGCGGCACTACCCCATTCACTTGAATGGGATGCATTTAGTGGGGAATCATTTTTTCTGTGGCTGCATTGCAGCTGGGGCATATGCAAAAACCTTGTCTGCTGCTTTCGCAGCTTAAGGGAGAGGGCAGATTTGGGGTGGATCAATTTTTCTTCCTTTTTTCGACTTACCAAAAGACCAATAAATCCTATGGAGCATCAGTCAGTTGTGTTTTTAAAAGTCCTGAATGCTGCATTTTTGGTGTGTGTTTGGTGTGGTAAAAAAAAAAAAAAACACCAAAAAAGTAGCTCCCCGTTGAAATGAATGGAAGATGCATCAAAAACGCAATTTTTGGTGCATTTTTGGTGTCACACGTCACACTTTTTTCACAGGTGCTTCACTGCAAATGCAGTAAAAACATGGCAAAAATGCATGCATTTTTACTGCGACTTTTGCAATGGAGCAGGGTGAAAGCAGCCTTACTACTCCCCAACCACAAGGCCCTATTCACAGCTGAGCATATTGGAACACGGTAGAGTTGCATGATTCCTAGGATTTGAAGGATTGAAGCATAAAATGTGATGCGCTTGTGGTGCCATTATTTCTTAATGGCACCCCAAATGCAGTGCGATTTTACTGAAATTGTCATTATTATAAAATGCACAAAAATCACAGCAAAACATGCAATGACAAATGCACCTGGCACAGTGCCGAAATTTGGTAGATGAGCTTCTTTGATACATTTTTGGAGAAGAGGGAGGTTCATTCAAAATGAATGGTGCCTTTCCAGAAATAGGCTACAAAAATGGGCAAAAAACAAGCGTCTTTCAGGTGTGGACTTAACGAGCCCCTAAGGTTCTGAGCATGGAGGTTTGAAAGTATTCTTATTTTTATCTAATGGTCTTTTTTTAAACTATGTAAATCCTGCCTCTCCTTTGCCGTTTCTGAGTGTCCCTGTGCGAGGGATCACAGGAGACTAATATCCAAGGCAGCTTCAGGTGCTCCTAGTCCTACATTAATTAGATTTATATTATTTATTATACTTTATTATATCTGCTTCCTCATGCAAATGCATCTTTGGTAGCTCCCCCTTGCTGAATGTGACTCCTATTAGACATGTGCACAACAAAAAAATTTGTTTATTTTCGTTTCATTTTTTTTGTTTCCGTTGATTCGTAACGATTCGTAAATTCGTAAGTCGTCGGTGTTCGTATTCGTAATGATTCGTACATTCGTAAGAGTTATTTTTTCGTTGATTCGTATTTCAGTTTAATTTTCGTTTATTTGTTTATTCGAAATTCGGACGCATTCGTATTTATTTGTACATTCGTAACATTCGTAACATTCGTAGATTCGTAATCGGAGCATAATTCATAATGTTATGTAATGTGTATGCTATTATTACATTTTAAGAGACACGGAAAATTACGAATCGAAAAAAAAAGTTACGAATGTACGAATTTTTTCGTTTAATCCATTCGAAGCACGTTAAGCAACGCCATTGTAAGAGACAAGGAAAATTACGAATAGAAAAAATTAAAAAAAAAGTTACGAATGTACGAATTTTTTCGTTCAATCCATTCGAAGCACGTTAAGCAGCGCCATTGTAAGAGACACGGAAAATTACGAATCGAAAAATAAAAAAAAAGTTACGAATGTACGAATTTTCTTCGTTCAATCCATTCGAGGCACGTTAAGCAGCACCATTGTAAGGGACACGGAAAATTACCAATTCAACAAAAAAAAAAAGTTACGAATGTACAAATTTTTTCGTTCATTTAGATTTTCGTTGTTCCTGTTTTCGTTTTTCGGATTTTCTTCTTTCGTACATTCGTTGTTTCTAATTATTTTTTTTTCGGATTTTCGTTGTTTTCGGATTCGTTCGACTTGAAGGATTCATTATTCGTTAAAAATTTTAGCGAATCGTTCGTTCGTTCGTACGAAAACGAATGAACGAAAATAACGAAAAAAAAACGAAAAATTCAAAAAAACTAAACGAATTGCACATGTCTAACTCCTATGTGCTTCTGCATGCTTGCTGTGAGCTATTCAAAGCTGCCATGATCACAGTGAGCGTGCTGGAAGCCAAACACATCAACTCCCAGTTGGTGACCTTTGTTATCTGAAAATGATCACCAGACAAGGTAGTATTGCAGGAAGATTGCTTTCCTATAGAAATCACTTCCCTTCTTCCCTAGAACTGGTCATACATGTGATAGTTTTGAGTAATTTTTAACCACTTATGAACTTCTGGGATTGCAAGCAATTGCTAAAAACATAGCAATCCACCACTCATGACTTTGACTGACCACCATAATTCAGTCAATTGCAAAATAGAAACTGGCCAATAAGTTGACAGATTTATTACAGTATATTGAAATATTGAAAACTCAAATGGAATTGGAATGGGAAACAACTACTAGGAAAGCGATCTTATTTTTATGTGTTTTTTGATCAACGCAATTTTGATTCCATCTCCTGACAGTAGGCTGAAACCACCATTTTACGTCTTTGATTGTTTCAAGATTTTGAAAAAAAATGGAATTGAAATTGCCACCTGTCTGTCAAGCTAAACTGTTCAAATTCATAATGATATATGTGCAACCACATTTTCATCACCATGAAAGGTCCTCTGCCCAGAGCAGGGGTAGACGTTGAATATGGTAAATTCAACCAAAAGGCCTAGGTGCTAAGTCAGGGATAGGGTTATCAATGGTCACTCAGACCAATTCTGCAATATTCACCTTCAATACAGAGATTTCCCCCAAAGTACTTTATTTCTGTCACTAGATATTCTCAGTATGATGGTTGTAACAGTATGCATAATCAGCTGAGTGGTCAGACAGAGAGTAAAGCCCCGTACACATGATCGGATTTTCCGACAGGAAATGTTGGATGTCAGGCTGTTGGCTGAAAAACCGACCGTGTGTATGCTCCATTGGACAATTGTTGTCAGACTTTCCGCCAACAAATGTGGGCTAGCATGTCTTCAAATTTTACGATACCTAAAAATAATCTCTCCCACCGACGCTACATACAGTTGTCCAAATCATTAATGACATGCTCATCTAGAACTCATGTTTTCCAAAGCCCACCTAACCCAATTTCTACACCTTTGGTCCCATTGGCTTAGCAATCCTAACTTTACTATTTAATGCAAATCTGCCACTTAGTGTTTTTTCCCCATAATTCTATATGGGCTACTTTGGGATCCTGAATCTTCCTCAAACATGTCATCTTCACCTCGTTGATGATTCACTATGAGACCCTTGATAAGTTCTTTTGTATCGGATACATTCTATTCCATTCCAGTTCTTCCGTGTCTTACCTTCCCCCTTTTTTCCAATACCTCCAATACCACCCTTTACCACCTCTTCTGTTCATTCTGTACTTTCCTTACCTTAAAGATGTTGTAAAAGCTTAAGGTTTCATGAAGGTAAAGAACCTCCTCTGTGCAACCTGAGCCTGATCTTTCTTCAGCTATTTGCAGAAGCCTAGGCTCTCCGGGGACTCTCCCTCCCTATTCGCTGAGGCAGCAGTGGGCACCATTGGTGACATGAGGAGAGAGAGGGGGTGGGGCCAAGCCACAGCTTCATGTCTGAATGGACACATATAGCTGAGGCTCGTGAACAAGCCTGCTTGCATGCTCCCATTGCTTGCTCTGGGGGCACTCATAATAAGGGAGGGACCACGAGCGCCAGCATAGAAGAGGAGGATCTGGGCTGCTCTGTTCAAAACCATTACAAAGAGCAGCTAAGTATAACATGTTTTTTTTTTGTTTTTTTTTTAAAGAGAGCGTTTAATATCACTTTACAGCAGAACTCCGGGATTTTCAGAAAATCCCCCATTAGTACCCCCCCCCCCACACACACACACACACACACAAAACACTAAACAGTTATTACATTTGTGAAATGTCTTACTGTTTAAGAGATATGGCTGATTACATTTTCAGGAAATCAGCTCTGATTCAAAAAATGCATCATCTTTTCTGGCAGGGAGGATCTCTTAGAACAATGATTGCATCAAATCCTCTTCTCTCTCTCTAACTGTAACTTTGGGGCACAATGAGGCTGCAATGGGGGCACAGTGAGGTTGCAATTTGGGAAATAGTGATGCTGCAATTGGGGGCACAGTGTGGCTGCAATGGGGGCACAGTGATGCTGCAATTTGGGGCACGGTGATGCTGCAATTTGGGGCACGGTGATGATGCAATTCGGGGCACGCTGAGGCTGCAATGTGGGTAACAGTGAGGTTGCAATGGGGGCAAAGTGAGGCTGCAATTTGGGGCACAGTGAGGCTGCAATTTTGGGCACAGTGAGGCTGCAATGTGGGGCACAGCGAGGCTGCAGTGTGGGGCACAGTGGGGCTGCAGTGTGGGGCATGGTGAGGCTGCAATGTGGGGCACGGTGAGGCTGCTATTTGGGGCACAGTGAGGGGCAATTTGGGTAACAGTGAGGCTGCAATGGGGGCACAGTGAGGCTGCAATGTGGGGCACAGTGAGGTTGCTATTTGGGGCACAGTGAGGCTGCTATTTGGGGCACAGTGAGGCTGCAATTTGGGGCACAATGAGGCTGCAATTTGGGGCACAGTGAGGCTGCAATTTGGGGCACAGTGAGGCTGCGCATGGTGAGGCTGCAATGTGGGGCACGGTGAGGCTGCAATGGGGGCACTGTGAGGCTGCAATGGTGGACACGGTGAGGCTGCAATGATGGGCACAGGTTACGTTGCAATGAGATAATTTATGATGGCTTGATTAGGGGTGGGGCAGGGTAAGGGTTGGGTGGGGAAATTGGTAGCGAGTAACCCTTGAGACCTGGCTAGTAGCTCAGGACTTGAAATAGACTTTAACGGTGTTCGTGTGTTCTTCCAAACTTTTTTCCCGTTCAGATGTTCTGGTGCGTACCAAATGGGGGGGGGGGTGTGTTCGGCTCATCCTTAGTTACAGCACAAGCTGATCAGTGGATCCGGCCAATGATTTATGGCTGAGACCCAGTGGAGTGGATGACCGGAGAGAGCTCTGTGATTGTAAACAACACAGAGCTTTGTCCTGACAGCAGCAATGTGCAGGTTTTTGTTTCCCTGCAAAGCATCCCTTACTAAAAGCAGCACAACCCATTGCCCCCAAAGTTGGAAAGAGTACAGAGAGATATAAAGAATGTGTTTTATTTAGAAAATCTATCAATTAAATTAGGTGATGGGGGGAGCAAAAGTCAAAGAAAATGAATCAATGTTGCGCACTCTATATAGAGAAATCCTTAATAGCACAGGAAAAAGCTGTTATCACCTAATTGGGTGTATACAAGCTGTAAAACTAGAATATGAGGGGTGACCATATATTATTTTTATTTTTTATCTTATTTATTTATTTTCCATTTTTTCCCCTTCCTTTGTTACAATTTTCATATGCTATATTTTACATCTAAGATCCATTGGAGAAAAAATGCTTATATGCTAAGAAAGAGTGGTAGATGCAAGAAATTAACATTGAATAAGGCATAAAGGAACCTAGTGGTTAGAGTTGGTTTGGTGATGGGTAATAGAGAGAAGGAATTAGGAAAAGACTGGGATAATTGATATTGTTAAATATTGGACTCCGTTTTCTTTTTTTAATGTGTAATTTGTTTGTTTATTTAAAGAAAATATTCAGAAAAAAATTATAAAATGTTTAATAAAAAAAAAAGCAGCAAACAATAAACACTTTACACTTGTTAGGCACACACTTTTGATTGCCCCTAGATGTTAACCCCTTCCTAGGCAGTGTCATTAGTCCAGTGTCAGTGTATATTATTAGCACTGATCACTGTATTATTGTCACTGGGGATGTCATACGCAGTTAGTCAGTTCCCCTCAGCATCAGTTAGGGTCAGATTGGCCGGCACACTTTGACAGTCCCACAATAAATCGCCGATTGCTACTGTTCTATCAAAATAGCCAATTCATCAAGATTGCCAATTACGTCACTTCCTGTTACTGTAAACCATCAGTAATTGGAGATTTAGATGACTTGCTGTATTGACACAACACCGGCAACCGCCTTCACTCGGGTACACGATATTATGATCAGACATTGTTAGTCCGCTCCGATACTAACCAACAAAATGGCCACCACCGATGCGGCAACAACTTTTTCCTAGTTAGCCGCTGTTGTGTCAAAACAGCAAAGTCTTTGTGTACCAGAGTGTAGACGGTTCCTGGTGTTGTGTCAAAACAGCAAGTCATCGAAATATCCAATTACTGATGGTTTACAGTCCAAGTGACGTAATTGGAGATCTCGATGAATTGGCTATTTTGACAGAACAACGCCATTACTAGTATAAAAAATAAAAAAATAAAAAATAAATTCCACGCAAACCAATCAATATATGCTTATTGGGATTTTTATTTTTTTACCAGAGACGTAGCGAATATAAAATTCGATTTTTAAAATTTTTTTTTTGGATGTGTTTTATGAGTAAAAAATATTTTTTAATTTTTTTTAAATTGGGGTCTTTTTTACTTATAGCGCAAAAAAAAAAAAAAACAAGTGGTGATCAAATACCACTAAAAGAAAGCTCTATTTGTGTGAAAAACCTTTGTTTGGGCACAGCATTGCATGACCGCGCAATTACCAGTTAAAGCTGCAAATATGCCCAGGTCGTGAAGGGGGTAAAATCTTCCAGGGGTCAAGTGGTTAATGGCCCTGCAATCTATTTTTTAACCACCTGAGATCTGCAATATAGCCGAATGACGGCTACAGCGCGGATCTAATGTGCCGGGACTACGTCTATTGACGTAGTCCCGACCACGAGCTGCCTGCGCGCCCCCTGAAGGGCGTGCGTGGCGCGCTCTGTGATCAGCGAGTCTGTGAGACTCGCTGAATCACAGATCCGAGTAAGGGGTCAATCCCGACCCCTTACCACGTGATCAGCTGTCAGCCAATGACAGCTGGTCATGTGACAATAACAGAGCCGGTAATCAGCTTTTTTTCCTCCTCGCGCTGACAGCGCAAGGAGAAAAAAAAAGCCAATCACCAGCGGCAGTGAGAGGGACATCAGTCCCTCTCACTGCAATGTGCCCAGCAATGTGCCCAATGCATGGTGCCATCTATTGCCTAATAAAGTGCCGCCTACCAGTGCCCACAGTGCCATCTGTCAGTGCCCAGTGCCATTGGTCAGTGCCCACAGTACCATCTGTCAGTGCCCACAGTGCCATCTGTCAGTGCCCACAGTGCCATCTGTTAGTGCCCACAGTGCTAGTGCTGCACATCAGTGTCACCTACCAGTGCTCATCAGTGTCACCTACCAGTGCTCATCAGTGCCCATCAGTGCCACCTATCAGTGCCCATCAGTGCCACCCATCAGTGTCACCCATCAGTGTCATCCATCAGTGCCCATCAGTGCCATCTTTGCTGTCCCCATCAGTACCGACTTATCTGTCCCCACCAGTGCAGCCTATCAGTGCCCACCAGTGCAGTCTATCAGTGCCCACCAGTGCAGCCTATCAGTGCCAACCAGTGCAGCCTATCAGTGCCCACCTGTGCCGCCTCATCAGCGCATATCAATGAAGCAGAAAAATTACCTGTTTGCAAAATTTTATAACAAACTATTAAACATGATTTTTTTTAATTTTCCATTTTTTTTTGTTTGTTTAGCAAAAAATAAAAACCCCAGCTGTGATTAAATACCACCAAAAGAAAGCTCTATTTGTGGGAAAAAAATGATAAAAATGTCATTTGGGTACAGTGTTGTATGACCGCGCAATTGTCATTCAAAGTACGTCAGCGCCAAAAGCTGAAAATTGGTCTGGTCACCAGGGGGGTTTAAGTGCAAAGTAATCAGGTGGTTAAGAAGTAATTTCTTATAGTATTTTTCTGCATCCTTGTAATAAATACCACAGTTTTTTTATTGAATTTTTTTATTTTAAGTGGTTATTCATTTCAGATTTTCCATGAACTTTGGTTTCATTTTCTGTGTCAATATTTGACAAATATCAGAAACCATTTAACCTCAGTAGATTCACCATACGTTTATGGAGACACGCTCATCTTTTACCTTGAAAGCAGCTGCGTTCATTAATGTTCCTTTTCCAAAGAAAGTCTTCTCCTGTTTACTGAAATGCAATAGCTTTTGTACATGTCCTTTTAGTGTCTGTTAAGATGTAATTTTATACCTGGACCATATATTATGGATGAAATGCATTCCAATTTCCTGCAAACATGTTGTGGAAGTAAACATCAATTTCATCCTGTTTTATCATAATCACCAATCAATCTCCAAGCATTGTGGACGTTTCCATGTGTTCCTAGAAAGCATTCTTTCAATTCAATTATGTAAATTCAAGCCTAGGTACTGAAATATTTATTTAAATTTATTTTTTCTCTGGAAAATACATTTTGTTTTTCGGAATTTTTAATTTTATCTTTCATTTTAACAGTAAAGCCGCGTACACACGATCGGATTTTCCAACAGGAATTGTGTGATGACAGGCTGTTGGCGGAAAATCCGACCGTGTGTACGCTCCAGCGGACAATTGTTGTCGGACCTTCGGCGGATAAATGTTGGATCGCAAGTTTTAAAATTTTACGCGGACAAATGTGTGTACACAAGTCCGTCGGACAAAAGCCCAAAGTACAAACACACATGCTGGGAAGCAAGGACGAGCCAGAAGCGGTCAGTCTTGTAAACTAGCGTTCGTAATGCAGAATTTACATTCATGACGTGGCAAATTATGAAATCTCGAAATGCAGCGCACAATTCTCTTCTTCTTTAATGGGATAATAATGAAGCTGCTTTGCTGGTGATACTGATGGAGCTATTGCAAACAAATTTCCAAAGGCTTTTTTTTTTTTCTAGTGACATCAAGAATAATATTATTATTATGCTTCTTTTTTTTTTATTTGGACAAGTTACCACAACACCATTATCCCGTAGTTTTTAAGTTTAAAGATACAACTACCCTGTTTCCCCGAAAATAAGACCTAGCGTGATTGTCGGTGATGACTGCAATATAAGCCCTACCCCTCAAATAAGCCCTACCCTGTTTCCCCGAAAATAAGCCCTACCCTGAAAATAAGACCTACAAGGACTTTAACTAGGGCTTATTTGGGGGGTACGGCTTATATTGCAGCCATCACTGACAATCATGCTAGGTCTTATTTTTGGGGAAACAGGGTATGTTGGTGTCCCTTGTCAATTTTACATTGTATTTTTTTTAGATGTAACTGCCTACTCCCAAACTGCCATTTGAAGTAAAACACATAGCCAAGTATTATTCTACACAATTGTTTTATTGTACATTAAAAAAAGAAAACAAATAAAATTAGACATGCTATCTGCCAATAGAACTTAACCAAAAATTGCATTCTATGCATCCAAAAATATAGAAAATATACCAAATCAAATCATTATTCAAACAAAAAAATGATGTCAAATCAATAACTCCAAGGCCAATAATAACTAACACGTTATCTCCTCCAATTCAGCAACATGTCTGGTTGACGAACGGCCGTTCAGAAACGAACTGAAAAGCACAAAATAAAAAGCGCAAATCAACACTCACCAAACTTCTACTAACACGAAATTAGCTGAAGGAGCCCAAAGGGTGGAGCTAAAGAACTGAAAAAACGCGTAGTACGTCACTACATTCGTATTTGTTGGCCAACAATTCCTTGCTGTTTGTATGCAAGACAAGTTTGGGCCAACGCCCTTCGGACAAAAATCCACGGTTTTGTTGGCCAACAATCTGATCGTGTGTACGAGGCTTTAGAGTCAGATAAATTGTCATTACAATTTGAATGGTGACACAAAACAGCATTTTTTTCCTGTAATATGAGAATTTGTTTGTACAAAAGATACAGAGAAAAGTTGTGAATAATTGAAATTTATGCACAAGGAAAACTACTAAATACACCCCTAGTGCCCTACCTGCAGCCCACTGGCTGCATCTTATGCCCCGTACACACGGTCGGATATTCCGATGGAAAAAGTCAGATCGGATTATGTTGTCGGAAAATCCGGTCGTGTGTGGGCTTTAGCGGGCTTTTTCCGTCGGAGCAGAATCTCAAATTTTATGACAACAAAATGCGATTAAACGTTTTCCGATCGTGTGTAGGGAATTCCGAAGGACAAAGTGCCACGCATGCTCAGATCAAATTACGAGACCAAACCTATTGGCTACTCGCCTCTACGTAGTTCCGAAGTAAGCAACGAACGTCACCACGTTCAGAACGATCAGATTTTCGGTCAACTTTGTCTGGCCGTGTGTATGCAACACCAGTTTCGGACAAAATCCGTCGGAAATAATCGGACGGATTTTGTGGTTGGAATCTCCGACCGTGTGTACGGGGGCTAAGACATGTGCAATTTGTTTTGTTCCAAATTTGTTTTTTTATGAATTTCGACTAATTGGTTAATTCGGAAATATCCAAATTAACGAAGACCTGTTTAACAAATGTTTAACAAATTTTTCCGAATATTCGTAAATTCGAAAATTCGAAATTCGAAAATCTGAAAAAATAGTTCTTGGAAGCTGATCGAAGATCTTTGATAGCTTTTACTTTAGCGCACAGATGTGGAAAGAATCGGTCATGGGTTTATGTTGTGTTTTTTAATATATTAATAGAAGATTGGGGTGCAAGGAAATATTTTTTGGGTCAACTGTATGGCAAACTTACATTTTTGGGACATGTATATATATGCCTTATTGTGTGAGTTGTCTTATTGCTATATATAAATAAATTTTTTGACTCCTACACGATTGACTTATATATATATAATATATATAATCCACAATGGCTATTTTAAGTCTTTTTTGGATACGTTTATTTTTCCTTGCTGGCTTCGCACTATTTCAGGTCCATTCAGAGTGGTATATTGCATTAGTACTGGAGATGTTCGGGTCGGCAGATGTATGTGTTCATATATTTTGTTGCTCTGCTCTTTGGGTGAGCCATGACGGACATCGTTTGTATATAACAATTGGTAACATGAATGGATTTGTGATTGGTTTTCTAAACCTTTTTGTTTCACTGATGGGTGAATTTATCTATTTGTCCATAGGGGATTTTTTGGTCCTTTTTTCTTTTTCTTTTTTTCATTTTCCTTTTGTACGTTTGTTAATTATTGGTTTTGATACATTTTTGTACTTACTTGTACTAATGTTTTTACAAGTAATGTCTATGTATTGTGTTGGAGATGATCAGAGAGCTAATTGAAAGCAGGTGTTAGCCCTTAGGGGTGTGCACTTAAATTGTTGGCTCTCGATCATGTCCACTGTGGACAAGCATGTTGGATTTGTGTGAAACGAGTCTACCTACCATCCTTTTGTATCCTGTCTATGTTTGGCATGTGTGAATACAATTTTTTACTAGATTCAAGCTTTTGGTGGTGTGCGGCCAATCTCTTCTATCTTTGTTTATGACTAAGCGCCTTTGAGGCGTGAAACGCGTAAGCTACTGTTGCTGTTTTGCTGTATCGCATGAGATGTCACTACTTTGGATTTTATCTTTTGCCTAATAAAGAAGTTTTTGCTGAAGTGCGGCCATCCAGACTTCCCTTTTTCCTCTCTGTTGTGAGCAGAGCCTGCACCAGCTGTACCGAATCAGGGTGGACATCACTTTGCCTCCAGACTCAGAGCGGTATTTATATTCTTTTCTATCTTTGTTTACCTGGCCATTAGTGGCCAGGAAAGCAGCGGATCAGACGACACCAGAACGTCAGAGCGAGAGCAATAATTCTAGCACTAGACCTCCTGTGTAACTCTAAACTGGTAATCTGTAAGGCTCGGTTCACACTACCGCGACTTGGGATCCGACTTGTCAGACCTCAAGTCGCCCCAAGTCGCTTGACATTAGGAATTACATTATAATCAATGAGAGTCATCTTAATGTATACTACTGAAGTCGCTCCGACTTCAGAAAAGGTTCCTGTACTACTTCAAGGCGACTTCTAGGTGACTTGTACCCATAGAATTCAATGGAAGTCGCCTCCAAGTCGGATCTCCATCTATATTAAAGCGCCTTTACAGGAAAATTAATTTGTTTACTCAGGCAAACCCCACCCTCCCAGAGAGCTGATTATTCTGTGATTGGCCACAGCCAAAGTCGCCTGGCCTGGGGGCGACTTGAAGTTGTGTTGTAAATAACTCAAAGTCACGTTGAAGTTGCTTCCAAGTTGCTTCCAAGTTGCTTCCAAGTTGCCTTGCTAAGTCGCGCTGTAAGTCGTGTTGCCCAGTGTGAACCGGCACTAAAGGCGTTTAAAGTGTTGCCTATGGAGAATTTTAAGCATGGAAGTTTGCTGCCATTCCCCAGGCAGACACAATTTTAAAGTGACATGTTAGGAATCTATTTACTCGGCGTAACATCATCTTTCACATTATACATTGGGGTAAATATTGTGTTTTTTGTTTTTTTTATTCATTAAAGTGTATTTAATTCATTTTTTTAATTCATTAAAGTGTATTTATTTTGACTTAGGATTTATAATCCACAATGGATATTTTAAGTCTTTTTTGGATAAGTTTATTTTTCCTTGCTGGCTTTGCACTATTTCAGGTTCATTCAGAGTGGTATATTGCATTAGTACTGGAGATGTTTGGGTCGGCGGATGTATGTGTTTGTATATTTTGTTGCTCTGTTCTTTGGGTGAGCCACGACGGACATCGTTTGTATATAACAATTTCTAACATGAATGGATTTGTGATTGGTTTTCTAAACCTTTTTGTTTCAGTGTATTTTTTTACAAAACAATTGAAAAACCACTGCTCAAATACCGTGTGACATATAAAATTGCAACACCCATCATTTTATTCTATAGGGCCTCTGCTAAAATATATATATATAAATATAATGTTGATTTTTTTTTTTTGTAGGAGCAAAGTGTCAGAATTAGCCCGGATACGAAGTGGTTAATCGCGGGAAAGCCTGTTGGATTCGTCTGTAGATGGTGCAGAGTTAACAAGTGACCATACTGTCCAGATAGACTGGGTCTAAAGAGGTAAGTCAGTGCATAAAGAGGCTTTGAAACAGAACACTTCCCCTAGCTGAACATATAATACAAGCCCTCAATGATGTATTAATGCAAACAGAGCTGCATTAAAGAGTGGATCTTCACCCTAAACAGGAAGTTCCACTTTTAAGAATCCCCCTCTCCTCTAATGTTATTGGTGTGGGACCTAGGTTTGGCAGGTACCCTGCTCCCACTTCCGCAGGAGTTTTCTAGGAGATTCCACAAGAAGTTGACCCCCCCCCCCCCCCGCTCACAACCTATGGCATACTTCCCAACTTTTTGAGATGGGGATGAGAGACACCTATCAGCAAAAGTATGCAGGCATAGGACACACCCCTGGCCACGCCCTCTTAAAGGAGAATTGTACAAAAAAAATAGATTAGTTAAACCCACAAGTGCTTTTTTTTAGCACTACTATTCCTTTATATTGGCTTTTGTAATTTACGAATGCAGCAATTTAGAAAGAAGATGAAAGGTTTAGTGCTGGAAAACACTATTTTATAGATAAAAAGTGCATTTTATATACATTTTATAGATCAGACCAAAATGAGGGACAAATGAGGGACAGAGGGACATTGCTCCAAATCAGGGACAGTCCCTCCAAATCAGGGACAGTTGGGACATGTCACAGGTCCCAAGAGGCTACACAACCATTCACAAAGAGTAGTGGGACATATGTATGCTCAGTGGGAAGCCAGCTGTGTAGGAAATTAAATTAAATATTATTTTTTCACTTTTTTTTTATATACACCAGTGCAGTAAAACAACATATAACTGATTTTTAATACTTTTTTTAATTTTTTTTTCCTTTTTTATTAAATTTTTTTAACACACTGTGACAAGAACAATACAAAGTTACCATAGTAACCTTGTACAATTCTGGGGAAGTGATCAGGTTTTTTTTTTTCTATACATTATGATTGCTTATACAAGAAAATGTCACTGTTATAAGCAACCATTTGTACTGAATGAAATAGATTCATTCAGTGGGTATTGTGATTAGCTGTGATTGGCCCTGTCTGTACCGTGTGATCACTTTGACCAATCACAGCTGGCAACACAATTATACACAATGGGGGTTATTTACTAAAGGAAAATCCACTTTACACTGCAAGTGCGCTTGGAAGTGCAGTCGCTGTAGATCCGAGGGGGACATACAAGGAAAATAAAAAACAGCATTTTAGCTTGCACATGATTGGATGATAAAATCAGCAGAGCTTACACTTTTTAGATCTACTCCTCAGATTTAGAGCGACTGCACTTCCAAGTGCACTTTCAGTGCAAAGTGGATTTTCCTTTCGTAAATAACCCCCAATAAATGGCATGAAAGGAAGCCATCCATTGTGTACAATTTCCATGGGATCTGCTGTGATTGGTCACAGCGATCACAAGGTGCCGGCAAGGGGTGGTACACTGATCAGTCATCGGCTGTGTCCACCAGAGTGATCGCAACATAGCAAGACTCGTGGGGTGCATGTGAGGCACGTTCCACCCAGAAACGACGAAGGTCCCTATAGTCAAGCGATGGCCAGTTGGGAACTGGTTAATTTGTGTCTATTATATCTGCCTGGAGTTGAGTTTTAAACATATCTGTGACATTCACTTTCCCTTAGACTGCATCCTTCACTCACCTTTCCGAGCCCCGCTGTGCATCTATTTTAAGGCCTCGTGTCTTCTCATATGTCTAGGTAATTTGTTTTGATCCACATCACATCCAATCTTTTTAAAATGTGAGATAAATCGGTGATATCTGCCTGTTGTTTCACGGAGCTCCTTTACAAGCTCTCTCAAAGTTTCCTATCAGCCCGATTACCTGGCACAGAGTTCATGCATCTTGTATCAGTTTTCCTTGCAGGCTTTTGATAAATACGACGGAGCCGTATCTTGTTTTGTCCATCATCGCTGGCACGCATCAACGACAATGGAACTGTCAGATTATTCATGGGCAAACACGCTGAAAACAAGGTGTAGGCAGTCTATTCATTACACAAATAACAACTCATATCCTCTCCTCATTCACATCAATCAGTAGAGCTCACAGTTTGCTGCTGGTGAGGATGGAGGAAGCCAAGATTCAAGGTCAACTTTTTAAGAGCAATAAAATAAAGGTTTCCTTACTTAAAAGAATATCCACAACCAGATCCACAAAGCTTCAAGGTCACGTATAATAGCACACATTCAAACACAGGTATTGCCATGGCATTCTAGGATTTCTTGGACGGAATTAAAGGGTAACTCCATTTGTGGGAAATAAAAAGCAAGTAAATATAAAAATAATATAGCGCAGTGTTTCTCAACCCTTTAAAATTGTGGACAATCTTGAGGCACCCTTAAAGAGGAAGTAAACCCTCTTTTACAACTTTAGCTTACAGGTAAGCCTATATTAAGGCTTACCTGTAGCTAACAGGGATATCTCCTAAACCTGTACGGTTTAGGAGATATACCTGTATTTGCATGTGCCGACGTCATGCGGCACATGCGCACTAGCGACAACTGAAGCATCGGCTCTATATGCCGATGCTTCAGTTGTTATATGCCGCTCTCGTGCGCATGCGCGTGACGTCATCGCGGCACCGGCAAATCACAGCGCCGGAGCCGCGATACCCGGAAGTCACTCCGGGAGAAGATGTCGGCGATCGGAGGGGGAGAAGAGGACTGATGCCGAGGCTTCGATTTCAGGTAAGTGATGCATAATTAGCTAGTATGCTATGCATACTAGCTAATTATGCCTTTGTCTTGCAGGTTTTTTTTTTTTTTTTTCGATTTTTTCAAGAGGGTTTACTTCCTCTTTAATTATTATTAAAATAATTCACAGCAGAAGCCAGTCAGCGCGTCCTGTGGACTCGATGTCCTCCGGCACCCGCCGATCGTTGGTAAAACACTGAGACTTGAGATATGCCTATGTAAACAAGGCATATCTCAGTTCTGACAGGGATGTATTCTGTAGGGTTGTGATACCACTTTTTTAAGACCAAGTACAAGTACTGATACTTTTTTTTAAATACTAGCCAATACCAATTAGATGGCACTGACGGCTGGCACTGATAGATGGCACTGACTGATGGGCACTGATAGATGGCACTGATAGGCAGCACTTATGGGCACTGATAGGCAGCACTTATGGGCACTGATAGGTGGCACTGATAGATGGCACTGACTGATGGGCATTGATAGGTGGCACTGATAGGTGGCACTTATGGGCACTGATAGATGGCACTGATAGGCGGCACTTATGGGCAGGCACTGATGGGCATTGAAATGCAGCATTGATTGGCAATTGCATAATAAATGACATATGGCATATAGCATTGCAAAATCCTTCCTAGCCTCTCATCATTCATGTAATTTAACATTTAACATCTAGTAAGTATGCTGCGATGCCCATCTTGGTACACCCTGCACTTGGCTGCAGTAAGCCAGCAGCGGACATCTTGTTACACCCAGCCCAAACTATATGGGCTGGGTGTAACAAGATATCCGCTGCTGGCTTACTGCAGCCGAGTGCAGGGTGTACCAAGATGGGCATCGTGATGTTTACCCTCCGACAGAGACACGGAAAATCCCTTCCTGTACTGAATGTGACGGATCCGTCAACGGTTTTTGACAGAATATGCGTCGGCGCCCTGCATCCCTGCCCTGGCCAGCTTACTTGTAGTTCTACTGCTGCCAGATCGATCTCCGCTCCACCCTCTCTGTCCGCCGACTTCCGGTTGCAGGTATCGGATTAGGCATCGGGAGCATTTGTGCGAGTACAAGTACTCGCACAAATGCTCGGTATCGGTCCTGATACCGATACTAATATCGTTATCGGGACAACCCTAGTATTCTGTGTCTCTGCAAAGTATGGACTAGAATTGGTCTCTTCCCCTAGTGAAAGCAGCACAAAAACACAGGCTAGGCACACCGTTAACCCTTTGATCGCCCTAGATGTTTAATCCCTTCCCAGCCAGTGTCATTAGTACAGTGATGGTGCATATTTTTAGCACTAATCACTGTATTAGTGTCACTGGTTCCCGCAAAGTGTCAAAAGTGTCAGTTCGCGTCCGTTTGCTCACCGCAATATCTCAGTCCCGCTATAAGTCGCTGATCGCCACCATTACTAGTATAAAAATAGCGAATTCCATACATATAGACCATAGTTTGTAGATGCTATAACGATCGCCTAAACCAATCAATATACGCTTATTGGGATTTTTTTTTTTACAAAAAATATGTAGCAGAATACATATTGGCCTAAATTTATGAAGAAGTTAGATTTTACATTTTTTTTATTGGGTTTTATGGCAGAAAGTAAAAAAATATTGTTTTGTGGGTTTTTTTTTTAAATTGTTGGTCTTTTTTTGTTGATAGCGTAAAAAATAAAAAACGCAGTGATGATCAAATACCACCAAAATAAATCTGTATTTGTGGGGAAAAAAATGACATAGATTTACAGTATAGTTTTGCACGACCACGCGATTGTCAGCTAAAGTAACGCAGTGCCGTATTGCAAAAAATGGCCTGGTCATGAAGGGGTAAAAATTTTCCGGAGGTCAAGTGTTAAAAAGACTACAGATCCATCTAAGATAACCCCATCCACAGGGTGACAACTCAGGTGTACAATTTTACTGCAGAAGGAACAATTTTTGTCACCCTTTAAGGTAAGTGAAAGAATAATGCCCCGTACACACGGTCAGATTTTCCGACGGAAAATGTCCTATCGGACAATGTTGTCGGAAATTCCGACCGTGTGTGGGCTCCATCTGACTTTTTCCGTCGGATTTTCCGACGGACAAAGTTTTATCTCCTGCTCTCAAATTTTCCGACAACAAAGTCCTATCGGACTTTTTCCGATCGTGTGTAGCGAATTCCGACGGACAAAGTGCCACGCATGCTCAGATCACATTACAAGACCAAAGCTATTGGCTAATAGCCTCTACCTAGTCCCGTCGTAGGCAACAAACGTCACCACGTTCAGGATGATCAGATTTTCCGACAACTTTGTCCGACCATGTATATGCAACACCAGTGTTGGACAAAATCCGTCGGAAAAAATCCGATGGATTTTGTGGTCGGATTTTCCGACCGTGTGTACGGGGCCTTTACAGATCAAAACACATCATTTTGCCCTATTTAATTAAATACTAATTATTTCCTTTTTTTTTTTCTCTAGAATCTTTCCCTGCTAATGTAGTTTGCTCACTGCCTCCTCCAGAATTTTTTTTTATTTTAAATATATTTTGTTTTTATTTGCAACATTTAAAAAAAAGTTTTTTTGTAAGAGACTTCTGGTGCTTGCAACTGCAAGCCTCCATGTTATCAAAAAGCATACATTTATGCGATTTTTGTAATATATCTACTAGGGAAGGGATAATTGGAGCAGTCCAATTTTTAATAATAGTTTTTTATTTACCAACTAAAATACATTTTAAGGTTTTCCTTATTATTTTAAAGGAAGGGGTCATCCTTTCTACAGAAGTTTACATAGAGCTGGAGGCAGTGGAGGCCAGATTACAGTCAGCCTGTTGCCTGGACAATGACAGCAATGTCCTTAGGTTTAGTGATTTGTACATTTCATGGTTTGTAAGAAAACAGGCAGGTCATGCGAGTTCAGTGTTTCTGTCATGGATCAGGTTATTATTATTATTATTATTTATTTATTTATTTTTTTCCATAGAAAAGTCAAAAGCTCCTACTTATGCACATTTTGAAACATCAATATTTAAAGGGTTGGGACACATTTAACGAAACATTTCCTATGCAGATAAGGGGCATCTATAGATAAAAACTAACGGTGCTACTCTGTGGAATAATGTCCTTGCTATAGATGTAGGCAGTGTACGTACCTCCTGAAGCCTGACTGGAATGCTCCCAGGTCATTGCTAAGACGTTGCTAAGTGAGGCCTAGTCGACACTGCTCCCTCCACATCACAGGAGTGAGTTTTCAAATGCTGAGCTCAGAGCTGCTGCATCAGGGGAGAGAGAGAGCATGTGGGGGGGGGGGGGGGTTGAATCAGAGAAAAGGTTCAACTTGTGATGGAGGAGGTGATCCAGGGCTGGGACAAGGGGTGGGCAGGAGGGGAGCTGCCCTGGGCACTGTGGCATTGTGTGTGGGTGGGTGGGGGGGTGCCACAAGAAGATTGGGGGGAGGGGATTTGTGTTGGGGTTTGAATTTAGGGGGCAGAAGGTCACAAGAAGTGCTCTAGGAGGGGAAATTTAGGGGGGGATTAGCTAGGAGTGGTGTTTTAGGGGGATTTGTGTTGGGAGATGGGATGGGATAGGGGGGGATTTGTGCTAGGAGGGGGGATGGGGGGGGTTGTGCTACAAAGGGGGATATGGTAGAGGGGAGGGGAATTGTGCTAGGAGTGATGAATGGGGGGGGGGGGGGGTATTTGTGCTAGGAGGGGAAATTTGTGGGAGAAATTTGTGCTGAGAGTGGGGATTTGGAGTGGGGGAGAGGTTGTGTACTCAGAGCAGAAATTTGAAGTATAGAGGATTTGTGCTAGGAGGGGTGATTTATTTGAGGGGGCATTTGTGCTGTGGGAATTTCAGCAGGGGAAACACATTTGTCTGCTTCCTGCAGCAGGGACATCGTGGGCATCGTTTGCAGGTAAGTGCCACATGATGGGCTAGTATGCGATGCACGATGGGCTAGTATGCGAGTGTGCGGGCGTGCAACATTGTACCCAAACAAAGTTTATGTCCCTTTTTTCCCACGATGCATACTAGCCCATTATGCTTTTACTTTGCAGGGTTTGCAGGAAACAAAAGTGGAAGTAAAACCCATCATTTAAGCCACACACATTGCAATCTGACTGCATAAACTCTGTGTGAAAATATAATATGAGGACCTACCTAAACTATACATTTAGCCTCAATACAATCAGGAAGACTCTTGCACTACATGCCTGCTGGTAGATCTAATGGATAGTGTACAATTGGATTGTAATATTTATGGTGAGCTTTACACAGCTCTACCATCTGTTCTACCTGCTGTCTTCTATTGCACTTGCTGACATATTGGGGTTGATTTACTAAAACTGAAGAGTGAAGAATCTGGTCCAGCTGCGCATAGCAGCCAATCAGTGTCTAACTTCAGCTTGTTCAATGAAGCTTTGACAAAAGAAACTGGAAGCTGATTGGTTTCTATGCAGAGCTGCACCCGATTTTGCCCTCTCCAGTTTTTGTAAATCAACCCCAGGGGGTTCCTTGACTCGAAACAGAATAAGTAAAAGCAATTCCATCCAACCCTGAGAGGATTTGTACTTCTTTGCAACCAGTCCTTAGATTTACACAGCTCTGCTGCCTAGCACAGCCCTGTTTAACAGGGGAAGGAACCTGACCTTTTCTTGAAAAATGTTACTTTCACTTACAAGTCTCTTCCTCACCAGGTGACTGAACAGCGAATGGAGAAGCAGCAGAATGACAAGCTCATATCACTGTCTCTCTCTACTCTTATCAGCATGCTTCTTGGACTGCAGCACACCTGATTCGCTCTTTGTGCTGCTTCTCCCTCCCCTTCTCAGAGTTCTGCTATATAGAAACTGCAAGAGGTTAAATTTAGGTACTTATTCTGCTTAAAGTTGAAAAATACATGTAATAATGCACTATTACAGAACTGCATTCATTTGTGATTTTATATCTGCATGCAGAACAGCTTTAATATTTTTAAAAATATTGTTACTAAAAGAGTTATGAATATTTTAAAGGTTAAGAGACCTTCAGAGACGTGCGAGCGGATGGCGAGAAAACACTGACCTTTATAAATAAGTAAGAGGTTAAAATAATAATTAGAGACCCAACAGAACAGAAACCCAAAAGAAGAACTGATGATATTTGAATGATAAATTTACCTT
This sequence comes from Lithobates sylvaticus, assembly GCA_028564925.1. Taxonomy (NCBI): domain Eukaryota; kingdom Metazoa; phylum Chordata; class Amphibia; order Anura; family Ranidae; genus Lithobates; species Lithobates sylvaticus. The sequence continues at coordinate 50,884,757 of CM053028.1, forward strand.
TATGAAAGATTAAAGTTCAGCTCTAGTTTAACCACTTCAGCCCTGGAAGAATTTACCCCCTTCTTGACCAGGCCATTTTTTGCGATACGGCACTGCGTAGTTTTACCTGACAATTGCGCGGGCGTGCGGCGTTGCACCCAAACAAAATTTATGTCCCTTTTTTCCCACAAATAGAGCTTTCTTTTGGTGGTATTTGATCACCTCGGTTTTTGATCACCGCGGTTTTTATTTTTTGCGCTATAAACAAAAAAAGACCGACAATTTTGAAAAAAACACAATATTTTAAACTTTTTGCTATAATAAATATCAGATTTTAATTTTTTTTTAAAAACAAATTTCTTCCTTCCGATATATATTCTTATGCCCCGTACACGCGGTCGAAAATTGCGGCCACAAATCCGTCGGATTTTTTCCGACACTGGTGTTGCATACACACGGTCGGACAAAGTTGACGAAAAATCCGATCATTCTGAACGTGGTGGCGTTCGTTGTGTACGACGGAACTACGTAGAGGCTAGTAGCCAATAGCTTTGGTCTTCTAATGTGATCTGAGCATGCGTGGCACTTTGTCCGTCGGAATTCGCTACACACGATCGGAAAAAGTCCAATCGGACTTTGTTGTCGGAAAAATTGAGAGCAGGAGATAAAACTTTGTCCGTCGGAAATTCCGACGGAAAAAGTCCGATGGAGCCTACACACAGTCGGAATTTCCGACAACATTGTCCGATAGGACATTTTCCATCGGAAAATCCGACCGTGTGTATGGGGCATTATACATATTTTTGGTAAAAAAAAAACACCCCAATAAGCGTATATTGATTGGTTTGCGCAAAAGTTATAGTGTCTACAAAATAGGGGATAGATTTACGGCATTTTTAGTATTATTTTTTTTTTTTTACTAGTTATTGTGGCGATCTGCGATTTCTATCGGGGCTGCGATATTGTGGAGGACAAATTGGACAAAATAAAGAATGTATTTATGGCATTTTTATTATTTATTAATTTTTTACTATTTAAATTGGCCGCAATCTGCAATTTTTATTGGGACTGCAACATTGCGACAGACAGATCAGACACTTTTGACACATTTTTGGGACCATTCACGTTTATACAGCGATCAGAGCTAAAAATAGCCACTGATTGATAAATAAATGTCACTGGCAGGGAAGGGGTTAACACTAGGAGGCGATCAAGGGGTTCCCTCAGCATGTTCTAACTGTAGGGGGGATGGGACTGCCTGCGGGAGGAGATTTCGCACAGAGTGGCCCCGGATCCTCCTCTTCTCGGGTCCAATGCCGGTGCTCCTGGCTCCTCCCTCCTGTCGGATGCCCCCCCCCACAGCAAGCAGCTTGACACACACAGAGCCACAGTTCAGCCCTGTCCCCTCTGTCTCGTGATAGGCTCACTGGCTGTGATTGACAGCAGCGGGAGCCAATGGCTCTCGCTGCTGCCAATAGTCAATCAGGAATGCATGAAGGTAAAAAACTTGGGGTTAGTTACTAATAATGGGCAAAAGAGATATAAGGGCAATGATTAGCATAAGCACAGACAAAGTAGGTACAAGCACTGTCCAAATAATAAACAGGAATAATCCGAAGCCATTAGACAGAAGTCATAGACAGACAGACCTCTATTCTGATCAGTAGCAAACAAACCTGTTGATGAGGCAATGGCTGAATCTGGTGCCACTCTGCATAGAATAGAATAGAAACCAATCAGCTTCCAGGTTTTATTGCCAAAGCTTCATTGAACAAGCTGAAATAGAAGCTGATTGGCCACCATGCACAGCTGCACCATTTTCTCAGTGCACCAGTTTTAGTGAATCTACCCCCTTGTGCCTTTACAACCAATTTAAGGTCAAGGAGCCTTTATTTATATTGGCCACTGGCCAGTAAGGTGGCATATCATAGTCAGGGGTCAGAAGAATTGCAAGGGGACAAAAAGCGCCCCCATTTATAGATGGCTGGCATTTGGACGTAGAGGGGGCGATGAAAGCTGTTGCAGGCGTGAACAGGCACTGCCAGGTTTCTGTACTTTTTTTTTTTTTTTTGCTTTTTGCTAAGTGATTCACTTTACATGTATTCAGATCTAATAGTCTCTTAAAATGTATTTAATTGGGAATCTTATTAAACATTGATACACAGGTGGGAATTCAATGTTATGTGTATTGCACAATACTTGTGCTTGCTGTGTACCAACAAACATGATCTGCTTCACTGAATGTCAATAGCTCTGTATGTACACTTTTATCGCCCAAATGTGTAACATTCTATTGTAATTTCCATAAAGGATCTATAATCCCGTTCTGCTATTCTTACTTTGGTAAAAGGAACACAGTGATACAAAACATCAAAGACATGTTGTTACCATTGAATTCTGAAACCTTTTTTCTTTTGGACAAAAAGCAAAACGTATTAGTAAATACAATAATGGCATTTGTGGTTTTCTCCTGGAAGAAACAGCTGCTTCCAGTGCTGGTCCTGCAAGAAAATGAGAGACACATGCTTTAGGTTGTTTTTTTTTTTTTCTATTTAAATTTTTTCTTTTCATCATGGTACTGAAAGAGTCAGCATAACATTCACTGTAGCGGGTGTCGTCTTATCTCATACTTCTGTTTTCGCTAATTTAAAAAAAAGACACAAATTAGTCAGCTCTGTAATTATCAATACATAATTGAATGTATTTTTAAAATGAAAGCAATGTAAATACCTGAATCGGACCTGGTATCAGCTGCTTGATGTCTCTGTACAGCAGGGTTGGGGTGTCCAAGAGGAAGAAACAGCACATGGAGACAAAATTCAAAACTCTCACGAGCAGGGCTCTCTGATAAATTTTGTTTTGAATTCTATTGTGACCGTACTCAGGGGAGGCCCATCCATTAGGGGCATGGGGGCGCTGCCGCCCCCTATGCAGCGCTGCCCCCCCCATCCATGCGTCCAGCCCCTTGCAGGACGCCGGGCTCATGAATTCCTATAGCGGGGGTGTTTTTTTGAACCACTGATTAATAGGCTTCAAAATAGGGTGGTCTCCTGATTTGCTGAAAGGACCGGTAATCCTGGTGGATGCCTAGGAGGAGGGGAGGAGACACGCGCCAGAAGCGAGGAGAGGACACAGAAGCTGCTGCCCGGATGCCCACTGCCCAAATGCCTGCTGCCCAGATGCTGCTACCCAGATGCCCGCTGTCCGGATGCCCGCTGCCTGAATCCTCGCTGCATGCTGCCCGGATGCCCACTGCACACTACCCGGATGCCCGCTGCACTAATGCCCATTGCATGCTGCCCGGATCCAGATGCCCTCTACCTAGATGGGGTAAGTACCGGACCGGCAGACAGCGGGCAGGCACTGGGGGGGGATAGAAGGGTGGTTGTTTGCCGCCCCCCCCAAAAAAAACACAAGCTGCCACTGCGTACCATCATCCAACTACGACTGCTCCCAGGGCGGCTTCCCCTCTTGCCCACCCCTTGTCCTAGCCCTGACTATGGGATAGATTTATGGCATTTTTTTTTACTAGTAATTACGGCGAATAGCGAATTTTAGCGGGACTGCGACATTGTGGTGGACAAATTGGACACTAAGTGACACTTTTTGGGGACCAATGACACCAATACAGTGATCAGTGCTAAAAAAAATGCACTGATCAGTGTATAAATAACACTGGCAGGGTGTCAGAAACCATGAATCAGACTGAGACAGAAGTACAGTTAAATCACGCTTGTTTAATAATAATAATAATAAAAAGGTAAACAGAGTAAACGTAGTTAAAACATAGCCAGAGTTCAGGAACCGGAATGTATAGTCAGACAAGCCAAAATGTCAGGGAGCCAGGGATGAGCGTAGTAGAACAGCCAGCAGGATCTGGAGCCATAAGGAATGTCAGCCAAGCAAGTCTGTAACAGGAACACAAGAGAGCGTCTCTAGAGATGTGACCAGGGCGAAGGCAGAGATCATCTGGACTGGATTGCTTAAGTAGGCAGGACTGATGAGCAGGATATCATCAACAGGTGAGTCACTGTGGAGAGAAAGGAGCTTGCAAGTGATCAAGATCTATCTTTTACTCCTTGACAGATCAGTGGTTTTGCCTTGTTTACATAGGCACACCATTGCTCTGTCTCTCCACAGAACAATAGGCAGGTCGCGGTGGCCATCGCGACCTTCAGACCCCGCTGATTGGCTCCCTCCACGTCGAATCACAGCGGGAGCAGCGCTCCGGCGGCGCATGCGCACCCCCTACACTGCATGCACAAAATCACGATCGGGTACACGATTTTGTGCATCCGGACTGCCCTGCCGCAGTATATACAAGGTGGGCGAATCGGAAGCAGTTAAAGAAAAGAATACAGTCCCTACAGCCAAACATGGTGGAAGTTCAATGAAGTTTTGGGTTGTTTTGCTGCTTCAGGCACTGGATTTCTTGACCGTTTGCATGGCATTATGAAATCTGAAGACTACCAAAAATTTCTGGGGTGCAATGTAGGGCTCAGTGTCAGAAAGTTGGGTCTCCGTCAGAGGTCATTGCTCTTACAGCAGGACAATGACCCAAAGCACACGTCAAAAACACCCAGAAATGGTTAACACAAAGCGCTTGAGATTACTGAACTGGTCAGCAATGAGTCCAGATCAAAATCCCATAGAGCACCTGTGGTCAAAACAGCAGTTGGGAAAAGGAACCCTTCCAATTGGAGAGACCTGGAGCAGTTGGCGAAAGAGGAGTGGTCCAAAATTCCAGTAGAGTGGTGTACGAAACTCATTGATGTTTACAGGAAGCGATTGATTTCAGTTATTTTTTCCTAGGGGTGTGCTACCAATTATTAAATTGAGGGTGCCAATAATTTTGTCCAGTCCATTTTTGGAGTTTTGTTTGGGATGTGTCAGGCTTGGCAAATAAATATGAGTATACCTAAATGTTTGTAATTGCAAAAGGTTTCTGGGCGGAGTGGTGCATTATCTGATTGAAATGCAGGGGTGCCAATAGTTTTGGCCATGACTGTATATATATAGATACATATATATATATATATATATATGTTTTTTTTTTTTTTTTATTAATTATTAGCTTAACTGTAAAAATATTGTGGGCACGATTTTCTCCACTCTACTATATATAAATCATTTTGTGTTTTCCTAAGCTGTCTGCCCACACGATATTTGTACACTGTGATTTACTAGCGCTCGCTGAGTCGCTACATTAAATGGAATATCGCCAAGCCCACTGATATTTTAAACAGGTGCTCCAATTTTTCCTGCAAACAATAATGATTCTACTGGAGCTGAAGTACGGTACATCAAAACCACCATCTGATGGAAAAATCTTTTTTAATATAGCTCTGCTCTGCTCAGATCCTCAGCCCAACATATGAAGGTTGCAATTTTATGGAGTAATAAAATGATTTTATTTGAGATGTAAAACTTAGGTGCCAGCCTGCCTTGTGTATTAGCTGTTCTCCTTAGGGCAAACCAAATGTATTTACACAAATTTGGACCAGTCACAGATGGGTAAAGATAAGGATAGAGTTTACTTCAGCCTTTCAGTAAGGGGGGCCAGGCATGGTCTGATGAACTCAAGTTTCTATCCTGGGATTTAAGGTTTTAGTAACGGAGTGACAATAAAAGCTCAAAAATCTAAAAAATGTTAGGATAGTCTGATTCACAATCACGCTGCATTCATTCCATCTTCTAAAGATAAATAATAAAATAAGAAAGCATCCCTTTGCTTGCAAACCACATCTGTGTGTTGGCTGGGTCAGATCCTGGAAGACTTGAGGGAAGATGGGTAAAACTTCGACCATCTGACATCATCAGCAAGAAAGCTGCAAAAGAAGCATGACACCAGCAAAAAAGAACAAGATAAAAATAAGTAGCCAATTAATAAGTAGCCAATTAAAACATAAAATAAAATCAGCTTTTGCTGCAATTTGTTCTTCAATTCAGACATTTACCCCACAGTACTTTTTTCTGCCTCTAGATATCCTCAGTCTGATGGCCAGCATAATTCAACCCATTTCGTCTGAGCTCAAGTCATCCTGGACTTGCACCCAGGCTGTGACTGGACAGTGAAAAGAGAAGCAGCACAGGGATAAACTCATCATTCTGTCACTGCTTTCTCCTCATTTCAGAATGCTTCTTGACAGTACATGGACTACATCTTTAGCTCACTCTCCAGCCCTACTGTACAGAGACAGAAAGAGGCATAAAGGGATGGACGTGGTCAGCAACAATACTCAGGTAGGTTGTGGCGTTTAACCACATGCCGTCCGGGCCATAGCCGAAAGACGGCTGCAGCGCGGTCGGCTTATTCTGGGTGGACGTCCGTGGGATGTCCTCCCAGAATCTTGCTCCTGCGCACCCCCTGGGGCACGCACTTGGGAACATACGTGACTGCCGGGTCCAGAGGACCCGGCGCATCATGGATCATGGTAAACGGGCGCGTGATCGCTCCGTCATTTGACGGAGCGATCACATTTAAACAAACCGGCTTCACGTCATGACGCCGGTTCCTCCCTCCCCTCTCTGTACCGATCGGTACAGTGAGAGGGGAGAGGCGGAGAGGGAGAGAGATTGCAGCAGCGCTGTGGGCTGGATGTGTAATGCCCACAGCGCTGCTCTGTGCCAACACTGTGCAATACTCTGCCAATACTCTGCAACACTGTGCAATACTCTGCAACACTGCAATACTCTGCCAATACTCTGCAACACTGTGCAGTACTCTGCAACACTGCAATACTCTGCCAATACTCGCCAATACTCTACCAATACTCTGCCAATACTCTGCCAATACTCTGCAATAAATTTTAATAGAAACAAATAATTTTTATATTTTTTTTTACCAAATTTTCAGTATTTTTTGATTTATAGCGCAAAAAATAAAAAAACCAGCGGTAATTAAATACCACCAAAAGAAAGCGCTATTTGTGTGAAAAAAAGGACAAAAAATTCATTTGGGTACAGTGTTGTATGACTGAGTAATTGTCATTCAAAGTGTGAGAGCACCGAAAGCTGAAAATTGGTCTGGTTAGGAAGGGGGTTTAAAGAGGAAGTAAAGCCTTTTAAAAAAAAAAAAAGACACCCTGCAAGGCAAAGGCATAATGAGCTAGTATGCATAGCATACTAGCTCATTATGAAAGACTTACCTGAAAATGAAGCCCCGGAAGCGGTCCTTATCCACGATCTTCTGCGCCGCCATCCAGGGCCGGAGTGACTTCCGGGTCTAGCCGCTCCAGCGCTATCATTCGCTGGAGTGGCGATGATGTCCCCCCCCGCGCATGCGCACGAGATCGGCATATCGCCGTGATCTCGGCATCCTCAGTGCGCCCTCAGTGCGCCTGCGCGCCGCTGTCTGCGGCGCCTGCACCGTAGACAGCGATGCCTTTTCATTTCTAAATATCTCCTATGTAGGTTTAGGAGATAGGCTGATCATGTAGGCTGATCTAAGTTTTACCTGACCATCTTCCTGGTAAGCAGAAAGACCAAAAACTTAGGATCTAGATAGGCTGCGCACGCCAATGCAATTGACTCATAGTAAGTGGGTGGGACGGACTAGGAATCTGAAGCTACGGATTTGCCTAATACAGAGGGGATTGAATATGATTGGTGGCTGGGGTAATAGCGGCCATAGCAGCCATCAGTTGTACAGGAAATACAAAACACCAACAGTGTTAAAATAAAGTACTATTTCATGGATTTTAATGAATTTAACTGCAAATCAGGGTACTGTGCTAAGGCAAAGAGCTGATGAAATCACTAAATATGACACACTTTCACCTGTAGCCTCACACTGGGACGAAGCGTGAAATCCCTGCATGGCTGGAGAGGCCTGGGGAACACCTTATCTGCAAGTGTGTTTTCCCAGAAAGGATGACACAATACAGATGAGTTGAGTTTCATGGATACAGACAATAATACTAATGAGTCCCTTTAGTGTAATTCCTTTGATATTTGAAGGTAGCTGCATCTATTTAGCAACACATAACCTGGAGTTCTAACATCTGAATAAATTCAGTGTACATGTTAAGTTACACCTGTACTTTTCTCAGTTGAAATCAGCTAAATACATAAAAATAAAAAATAAAATAAAAAAATTAAAATATTTTCAATGTCCTATTGTTTGTTGCCTTTGGAAGCAGCCGCAATCTGAGTAATTGCCCATCAGCTGAAGAGTGGGACCCTTAAAGTGTTACTAAACCCACAACAGTAAAATCAGTCTATATATATGCAGCAAAGCGTGTTTGTTATACTCCCTTTGGAACCTAAGGTCCGCATAGGACAGCCAGTGCAGAATGAAAAGTCCTCCTACAAGCTTTAACCACACACTGATAGAAGTCACAAGACTGTAAATATACTGCTGATGAGAAAATGTATTTAGCAGTTTATATTTACTAAAATAATTACATTTCCATGTTCTATGTACTGGGGGAGACCAGATATAGTGAACGCAGGGTCCTGGGTTTAGTAACACTTTAATCCTAGGACAGGGTCCACAATTTTCAAGTCCTGAGCTACTAGCCAGGCCATAAATGTTACTTGCCACCAGTTGCTCCACCCAACCCCTAGCATGCCCCGTCCCTAATCCCGCCCCTAAACACGCCCTCATAAATTATCTCATGAAATTACACTTAAATGTTTTATGCAGAATTAAGTTACAAAAATAAATATTAACAACTTTATCAGTGCAGCCTCATCAGTGCAGCCTCACCAGTGCCCATCAATGCAGCCTGACCTGTGACAATCAATGCAGCCTGACCAGTGCCCATCAATGCAGCGTAATCTGTGCCCATCAATGTAGTGTAACCAGTGGCCATCAATGCAGCGGACCTGTGCCCATCAATGCAGTGTAATCAGTGCCCATCAATGCAGCGTAACCAGTGCCCATTAATGCAGTGTGACAAGTGCCTATCAATGCAGCATAACCTGTGCCCATCAATAAAGCGTAATCAGTGGCCATCAATGCAGCGTAAGCAGTACCCATCAATGTAGCGTAACCAGTGCCCATTAATGCAGCGTGACCAGTGCCCAACAATGTAGCGTGACCTGTGCCCATCAATGCAGCCTGACCCGTGCCCATCAATGCAGTGTGACCTGTGCCCATCAATGCATCCTGAACTGTGCCCATCAATGCAGCGTAACCTGTGCCCATCAATGCAGTGTAACCAGTGGCCATCAATGCAGCAGACCTGTGCCCATCAATGCAGTGTAATCAGTGCCCATCAATGCAGCGTAACCAGTGCCCATTAATGCAGCATGACCAGTGCCCATCAATGAAGCATAACCTGTGACCATCAATGAAGCGTAATCAGTGGCCATCAATGCCGCAGACCTGTGCCCATCAATGCAGCATAATCAGTGCGCATCAATGCAACGTAACCAGTGGCCATTAATGCAGCGTGACCAGTGCCCATGAATGTAGCGGGACCTGTGCCCATCAATGCAGCGTGACCTGTGACCATCAATGCAGCCTGACCTGTGCCCATCAATGCAGCATGACCTGTGCCCGTCAATACAGCCTGACCTGTGCCCATCAAGGCAGCCTGACCAGTGCCCATTATTGAAGCGTAACCTGTGCCCATCAAGGCATAGGTATGATTCAGACATCATATCTATGCCTCCAATTACCCCCCCCCCCCCAATCCAGCACATCTATGCTCTCAATCCCCCCTTCCTCCTAGCACACATCGTGTTTAATCCTCCATTGTACCAATGCCTCCAGCACACTGTCATATTTACCATTCTCCTGCAGCCACGAGGGTGCACACTGAGAGCAGACCGAGAGGCTTTGAGCCTGCCCACTTAGGACTGCCTTGCAGAGACATTTACAGCCCCACTCCTTAGATGTGGAAGGCGGAGAGGGATGGTCCCGGGCATCTCTTTCACTTCTATGGACGTGCACGCTCTGTGTGCCTGTAAGGGGCGGGGATGTGTGGCAGGTGGAAGGCAGAGAGGGGCGGTCCTAGGCGGCTGACTGTTCGTATTGAAATGGCCACGCTGCGAGGCTCGCAGCGCGGCGGGGGGCACTGGCTATACATTTCTGGGACAGCACAGCCATGTCCATACTCACCCTCCTCATTTTTTATCCGAATGTGAGCAGGCAAACTTTGAGGGCTGGCCTAGTACACACTATTAGGTTTTTTCATTCAACCCTCCGGGTTGAACAAAAGAAAGAAAAACTGACAGCTCAGTTCAAAGCCGCTTTACCAACGATATGACATTAGTACAGCAATCTCCCCTGCTGAGCTATTGTGTTCTGATAGGGGGAACCCCCCCCCCCCCACAGAACACTCTAGTGAGCTTCTGGTTTTCCAGCATTTTCATCCAACAAAAGTCTGCTAAACGGCCAGCTTCTGTCAGACCGGCTGCCATACACACGGGCCGGGGGGGCTGGGAAGATTTAGGCTGCTAGTTCACCTTTTTATTTTTTCTGAAAAGGTGAACTAACCTATTAAGGTTATTCCAAATGATCTGTTTTGCATCTGGATCAAAAGAGGTTTAACCACTTTCAGACCGGACCATTTTGCTGGCCAAAGACCAGACCACTTTTTGCGATTCGGCACTGCATCGCTTTAACTTGTAATTGCGCGGTCGTGCGACGTTGTACCCAAACAAAATAGACGTTCTTGTTTTCCCACAAATAGAGCTTTCTTTTGGTGGTATTTGATCACCTCTGCAGTTTTTATTTTTTGCGCTATTAACAAAAAAAGAGCGTAAATTTAAAAAAAAAACACAATATTTTTTACTTTTTGCTATAATAAATATCCCCCAAAAATATATAAACAAACAATTTTTTTTCCTCAGTTTAGGCTGATATGTATTCTTCTACATATTTTTGGTATATAAAAAAAATCACAATTAGTGTATATTGATTGGTTTGCGCAAAAGTTATAGCGTCTACAAAATAGGGGAAAGTTTTATGGCATTTTTATTAATTTTTTTTTAATAGTAATTTTTGATGGGACTTCAACATTTTGGCGGACACATTGGACACTTTTGATACTATTTTGGGACCATTGTCATTTATACAGCGATCAGTGCTATAAAAATGCACTGATTACTGTGTAAATGAGACTGGCAGGGAAGGGGTTAACCACTAGGGGGGCGATGAAGGGGTTAAGTGTGTCCTAGGGAGTGATTCTAACTGTGGGGGGATGGACTTTACCTCACATGACAGCGATCACTGCTCCTGATGACAGGGAGCAGTGATCTCTGTCATGACACTAGGCAGAACAGGGAAATTCATTGTTTACATAGGCACTTCCCCGTTCTGTGGCTCTGGGACACGATCGCCGGGAGACCGGCAGACGTCGACTCAGCCGGTCCCGCGGGCACGGTCATGCTGTACGCGGCGGGCACGTGCGCCTGCTATCCCTGCCTCTTAAAGGGGGCGTATAGGACGCCCATTTCCCCACCGATGCCATTGTGCCAATGTATATTGCTGTGCAGCGGTCGGCAAGTGGTTAATAGCATAAAACTTGTCATGGGGTCTAATGCCGCGTACACACGAGTGGACTTTCCCGCGGGATTGTCCGGCGGACTAGAGTCCGCCGGACAGTCCGATCGTGTGTGGGCCTTCGACTGACTTTTTTTCCCAAAAGTCCGGCGGACTAGGTTTTAAGTTTTGTTTTAAAATTGTCCGCTGAACTTGGCAGTCCGGCAGACAATACGGCCGTCTGTATGATGGTCCGGCGGACCAAAAAGGACGCATGCTCAGTAGCAAGTAGCAAGTAGCAAAGGGTGTCGTTTTGGATCTTGAGCTTCCTTTTTCTTGTCCCGTCGTACGTGCTGTACGTCATCGCCTGAACCATCGGACTTTTAGCGCGATCGTGTGTGGTCAAGTCCGTTTGCTTTCAAGTCCGGTGAAGCCCCGCTGGAAGGTCCGACGGTTTGTCTGCCGGACTAGGTCCGGCGGACATTCCCGTGACAAAGTCCGATCGTGTGTACGCGGCATAACCCTTCCCAACTCCATCCAAAACAAATCAAAAGAAAAAAATTCCCTTTACATAATATTTTGTTTCAAATGTTGATTTATGCATTAACAGACCTCCTTAGACCCAGTCTCTCTGGACAGTATGCTGTCTTGGCCCCATCCACAGGCTGTTTAAAGAGGAAGTAAAGCCTCGGGAAAAAAAAAAAAAAAAAAAGACACCTTGCAAGGCAAAGGCATAATGAGCTAGTATGCATAGCATACTAGCTCATTATGAAAAACTTACCTGAAAACGAAGCCCCCGAAGCCGTCCTTATCTTCCATCTTCCTCGCCGCCATGCAGGGCCGGAGTGACTTCCGGGTCTCGCCGCTCCAGCGCTATCATTCGCTGGAGCGGCGATGACGTCACTCCCGCGCATGCGCACGAGATCGGCATATTGCCGTGAGAGCGGCATATGCAGTGCGCCCTCAGTGCGCCTGCGCGCCGCTGTCTACGGCGCATGCGCCGTAGACAGCGATGCCTTTTCATCACTAAATATCTCCTAAACCATGTAGGTTTAGGAGATATTTATTGGACCTACAGGTAAGCCTTAATCTAGGCTTACCTGTAGGCCAAAGTCATGTGGAAGGGTTTACTTCCACTTTAACTCTCCAGTAAGGCACAGAAGTTCAATCCAACACATTTCTTTCAGCTAATTCCAGTACAGAGGATGTTTTTTCCAGTCTTTTGAAGTGGAAAAAAACAACGACTTTCCTGAGCCCTGTCTGTGTGAAGAAATAACACTGACTGAGGGAACATGGAATAAATGGGGAGGGTCTAGCTAGGAGAAAACTAACTAGCACTAAACAGGAAGGGAGGATAGAGAAAGATACCAAATCACATACATAAACAAGTTGTGGTGGCACAAAACCACCAATAGATGCTAGCATGCTACTGAACAATAATAATAGTCCATCTCGGGAGCAAAAAGGAGAAGGGTGGCTGCTTTCACCCATATAGTACCATGGAGAATGAATGTAGCCACCCTCAAACAGGAAATCAGTTCACAGCAGCAAAAAAATAAAAGCAAATTTGGAGATTTGGAGGAAGCTGAGAACATTAAAAGGGACCTTTGGACTTAAAAAATACATACTTGAATAGATATTTTTTTATATATCGGAGTTTGTTGTCACTTTAAAAAATGATTCCATAAGATAAATATCCTCGAAAAGGTACAAGCACTCGTACTTTTCCCTCTAAGCTGTATAGAAGTGCAGCATAATAAATGTCACTACACTTAAAAAAAACATTGATTAGGCTTTAGCTATTTATCAAGGAATCAGTGTTCTTTGGATGTAATTTGCTTTAAATTACTCTCAAGGCATTTGATTTAGTGCATTGTGAAAGAAAAGCACTCTCTGCATATCAAACAACCTAGCCTTGTTTTTCCTATAAACACGCTAAGCAGAGCTGAAAGAATCCAGATGAAAAATGCTCAACTTTCAGGAGTTGAATTTTTTACAACAAAATACAAACATAACCTTGGAATTTGTTCTGTCTGGTTCTCTTTTTTTTGTTTTATATATATATATATATATATATATATATATATATATATATATAAATGTTTAGAAAGTTTCAGCTGGATAACATCATGCCAGGAATGAGGCGGAAATCTGGGAGGTAATTTTTTTTTATTTTAGTGAATTTCTGGGTGTTTGTAGACACTATAACTTTTGTGCAAACCAATCAATATACACTTAGGCCCCTTTCACACTGGGGCGGTTTGCAGGCGCTATTGCGCTAAAAATAGCGCCTGCAAACCGACCCGAAACAGCTGTTGCTGTGTCTTCAGTGTGAAAGCCCGAGGGCTTTCACACTGAAGCGGTGCGCTTGCAGGATGCTGGAAAATGTCCTGCAAGCCGCATCTTTGGCTCGCTATAGGAGCGGTATATTTACAGCTCCTATAGCGCCCGGTCCCATTGAAAACAATGGGGCAGCGCGCCGAACCCGCCGGCAAAACGCCGCTGCAGCGGCGGTTTGCGGGTGGTATTGACCCTTTTTCGGCCGCTCGCGGGGGATAAAACCACCCCGCGAGCGGTCGAAATGCGCCGCTAAAACGCCGGTAAAGCGGTGCTAAATATAGCGCCGCTTTACCTCCAGCGCCCCCACCGCTCCAGTGTAAAAGTAGCCTTTTTGTTTGTTTTTTTTTTTTTAATATGTAGCAGAATACATATTGGCCTAAATGGAAGAAGAAAATAGTTTGTTTACATTTTTTTATTAAATGTGTTTTATAGTAGAAAGTAAAAAATATATACCGGTATATATTTTTTGAAATTATCTGTCTTTTTCTGTTTATATCGCAAAAAAAAAACGCAGAGATGTTCAAATACCACCAAAAGAAAGCTCTATTTGTTGGAAAAAAGGACATCAATTTTATTTCTGTACACCGTTGCACGACCGCACAATAGTCAGTTAAAGTAAGGCAGTGCCGTATCGCAAAAAATGGCCTGGTCATCAAGGGAGGTAAACCTCACGGGGCTGAAGTGGTAAATTTAACCTTTACTAAAATAATTTGTGTTTTTTTGAGCATTCATTACAGATATTTTGATCTTGAAGTATTTTTGCGATGTTTAGTATGGGTGAATTTTTATCTATTCGTTTATATTTCTTGTTGGTATCATGCCCTATTTCTCTTGAGAGTTTGAGTATGGGGTGCTCACTAGGGCTCCAAGATATGAATAGTAAGAATGAGTGAGGTGCCAGCCCTCTGAAATAGTGATATCATTTATGTTATGGTATTAGATATGCAAAAAAATTAAAAACTAATAATAATATATAGGCAACATAAAAATTAAGTAAAATTCACATTTTCGACAGTGGTGGAAACCCCCAATAGCCAAAGCTGCATAACCTACTCATTTAATCTGTGACAAATATAATAAATAAAAAAACAAGTTATAGTGACACCCTCTGCTAATAAGACTGTGTGTATCAAAACGCTCCTATATTAACCCAGTAAGGGTCCTTTCACACGGAACGGATCCGTATTGATCCGCCCCGTGAAGATCCGCTGCTCAGCGAGGATCGCTCAGCTGATCCCCGCTGAGCCGGCGGATGACAGGGCGGTCCCTGCACACTGTGGACCGCCCTGTCAGATCTCCACTCTCCCCTATGGGGCATCGGATGAACACGGACCGTCTGTCCGTGTTCATCCGATCCGCTCTGCAGACGGATGGAAAAATAGGGTTTTCCTCCATCTGCAGAATCGGACAATAGCGGAGGCGGACGATAGCGGGTGTCAGCAGATGCTCATCCGCTGACACCTGCTATCCCATAGGGGTACATGTATGTCCGTTTTTCATCCGAAAACGGATGGATGAAAAACGGACAGATGGTCCGCATGTGTGAAAGGGGCCTAAGAGTGAACAATGTACTTGCAAATAGACAATCGACTGTGAACACTTGTTTTAAGTAGAAAAACACCTTGGGGTTTATTTATTAAAACTGGAGAGTGCAGAATCTGGTGCAGCTGTGCATGGGAGCCAATCAGCTTCTAACTTCAGCTTCTTCAATTAAGGCTTTGATAATAAAACCTGGAAGCTGATTGTCTCCCATGCACAGCTGCACCAGATTCTGCACCCTGCAGTTTTAGTAAATAAACCCCCTTGTGTCCCACATCAGCATATATATGCGCTCACCTCATATTCAGACCTGTGAAATATCTAAACACGCCTTCTCCTATAATTTCTTGTTGGTATCATGCCATATTTCTCTTGAAAGTTTGAGTATGGAGTGTTTAGTATATACTAGGGCTCCAAGATAGTTTCCCTTAGGATGTTATCCAGATTAAGCATTGTTTTAGCTTCAACTTCAAGTCATTTTGGAGTTTATTTACTAAATCTGGAAAGAACAAAATCTGGTGCAGCTCTGCACAGAAACCAATCAGCTTCCAGGATTTATTGTCCAAGCTTAACTGAACAAGCTGAACTCAATAGATGATTGGCTACCATGCACGGCTGCACCCGATTTTGCACTCTTCAGCTTTAAAAGTGGTCTATAATAAGCTATTAAAGTGGCCTATAATAAGGCTTACCTGCAGGTAAAATTAATATCTCCTAAACCTATACGGTTTAGGAGATATTCCCTTTGCATGCAGCCGCTGGCGCTCTGAATGCCCGGGTTGAGGTCCGGCAGACGCTGCTGGACTTTGCCGGGAATAAGACTCCTGCACACATGCGAGGGAGTGACTTCATCGCATCTCCGGCCACTCACAGTGCCGGAGCCGCCAACCCGGAAGAAATGCTGTGGGCAAGATGTCAGCTCCCTCGGTGTGGACTGGGCTGCAATACGGGGGCTTCGATCTAAGGTAAGTATTTCATAATGAGCTAATATGCGGTGCATACTAGCTCATTATGCCGTTGCCATGCAGGATTTTTTTTTTCAGCTCCTGTGGCACCATGTAAGTGCTAGGAGTAGCAGTTGCTACCAGGACAAGAAAGCACAATCCTTCCTAACAAAAAAATGATTTGTCCTAGAGCAAAATTTGCTAATTTTGTTTATCCACATTTTTTAGACATTTAGAAATGTTTCATAAAATTGTGCTTTATTGCTCCCAATATATTGTAATATAGTATCCCAATAAGGAAGGCAAACTATGGTTAGGGTGATTTTAGATGTTTTTTAAATAATTTTGTTTTAAGGATTTTAAGTGCTTTAATGCCTTTTCAATGTTTTTCTTTGTGTTTTTTGCTTTGTTTGGACAATAAATTTACACATTTTTTATACAATTGTGCCTTGGCATAATGGCAAAGTATATTGGGGGAAATAAGAAAGGAAACATATGGTTAAGGTGATTTAATGTTGTATAACTATTGTACTCACTTCACTGCAGACTACTACTGTACATGAATGGTCCCATCTACATAACACAGACCAATCATGTGCAGGAGAAGCTGATATAGCCACTGGAACTGAGAAAGCTTTGCCTACTGTACACAGTCTGGTGCACAATAGGGGGTATCATTAACTGTTTGCATTTTAAAGCAATGTGTTCACGGATATCTTAAAATTACAAGCATTTTTTCTAATGTCAATTTGATTAAAATGGTCACAACATTTGGTGAACATGACACTGCTTCTGTCCTGTTGAAATCAAGTTTTCAGCTCATATCTATTTAAGAGATGTTCTATAATTTCCTCCTAGAGTTAAGGGGAACTCTACCAATATAAAAACATAGTTGAAAAGTATAGTATAGTGAGGGAAAAAAGTATTTGATCCCCTGCTGATTTTGTATGTTTGCCCACTGACAAATAAATGATCAGTTTATAATTTTAGTGGTAGGTTTATTTTAACAGTGAGACAAAAATATCAACAAAAATATCCAGAAAAATGCATTTAAAAAAAATAATAAATTGATTTGCATTTTAATGAGTTAAATAAGTATTGAATTCCCCTATCAATCAGCAAGATTTCTGGCTCCCAGGTGTCTTCTAGACAGGTAATGAGCTGAGATTAGCAGCACTCTCTTACCCACTTGCCGACCGGCGCACGACGATATACGTCGGCAGAATGGCACGAACAGGCAGGAGGGCGTATATATAAGTCCCTCCTTAATGCCTGTCTGTGCCATCGGGAGCGCGCTGGGAGCGGCGCGATCCCGCGCCGGTCGGGACCCCCGTGAGTCCGGTCGCGGACTCGATCGCCGCGGGGACCCCCGCGATCGTTTCACGGGAAGGCTGAACGGGGAGATGTCGAGATAAACAGCATCTCCCCGTTCTGCCTAGCAACTAGTGACGCCGATCTCTGCTCCCTGTGATTGGAGCAGAGATCAGCATTCACTAGCTGACAGCCACGCACCCCCACAGTAAGAAACACACCCCTAGGCATACTTAACCCTTACACTGCCCCCTTGTGGTTAACCCCTTCACTGCCAGTGTCATTTATACAGGATTTAAATAGCATTGATTGCTATATAAATGACAATGGTCCCAAAAATGTGTCAAAAATGTCCGATGTGTCCGCCATAATGTCGCAGTCACAAAAAAAATCGCAGATCGCCGCCATTACTAATAAAAAAAAAAATATTAATAAAAATGCTATAAAACTATCCCCTATCTTGTAAACGCTATAACTTCTGCGCAAACCGATCAATAATCGCTTATTGCGATTTTTTTTACCAAAAATATGTAGAAGAATACGTATCGGCTAAACTGAGGAAAAAAATGTTTTTTTATATATTTTTTTTGGGGATATTTATTATAGCAAAAAGTAAAAAATAATGCATTTTTTTCAAAATTGTCGCTCTATTTTTGTTTATAGCGCAAAAAATAAAAACCGCAGGGGCGATCAAATACCACCAAAAGAAAGCTCTATTTGTGGGAAAAAAAGGACGTCAATTTTGTTTGGGAGCCACGTTGCACGACCGCACAATTGTCAGTTAAATCGACGCAGTGCCGAATCGCAAAAAGGGGCCTGGTCCTTTGGCTGCAAATTGGTCCGGTCTGAAAGTGGTTAAATGGAGTGCTGCTAATCTCAGCTTGTTACCCGTATAAAAGACACCTGTCCACAGAAGCAACCAATCAATCAGATTCCAATCTCTCCACCATGGCCAAGACTAAAGAGCTGTCCAAGAATGTCAGGGACAAGATTGGTGGACCTAAAAAGGGCTGGAATGGGCTACAAGACCATTGCCAAGCAGCTTGGTGAGAGGGTGACAACAGGTGCGATTATTCGCAAATGGAAAAAACACAAAATAACTGTCAATCTCCCTCGGTCTGGGGCTCCATGCAGGATCTCACCTTGTGGAGTTGAGAATGGTGAGGAATCAGCCCAGAACTAAACAGGAGAATCTTGTCAATGATCTCAAGGCAGCTTGGACCATAGTCACCAAGAAAACAATCGGTAACACACTATTCCTTGAAGGACTGAAATCCTGCAGCGCCCGCAAGGTCCCCTTGCTCAAGAAAGCACATTTACAGGCCCTTCTGAAGTTTGCTAATGAACATCTGAATGATTCCCAGGAGAACTGTGTAAAAGTGTTGTGGTCAGATGAGACCAAAATCAAGCTTTTTGGAATCAACTGAACTCCTCGTGTTTGGAGGAGGAGGAATGCTGCCTATGACCCCAAGAACAACATCCCCACTTTCAAACATGGAGGTGGGAACATTATGCTTTGGGGGTGTTTTCTGCTAAGGGGACAGGACAACTTCACTGCATTAAAAGGACGATGGACGGGGCCATGTACCATCAAATCTTGGGTGAGAACCTCCTTCCATCAGCCAGGGCATTGAAAATATGTTGTGTATGGGTATTCCAGCATGACAATGATTGAAAACACACGGCCAAGGCAACAAGGGAGTGGCTGAAGCCCATTAAGGTCCTCGAGTTTCCTAGCCAGTCTCCAGACTTTAATCCCATAGAAAATGTGTGAAGGGAGCTGAAGGTTCAAGTTACCAAATGTCAGCCTCAAAACCTTAATGACTTGGAGAAGATCTGCAAAGAGGAGTGGGACAAAATCCAGTGTTTGTCGGTCTGTCCACCTGCAAGGTGATTAATGTGGCCAGTCTCTGGGTGAAGACCAAACCTGATTTAAGCCAGCCAAGCCTGCAGTTTCAAGCATGTGTAATGTGTATTCCAAGCTCCCTGTTTGTTTGCCCTGCTCTGCTGTATGAATATCCTCGTTGACGATCTTGGATTGGATATGGGACTATTCTCTGAACTCTGCCTGCCATTTTGACTATGGATTGACCCTAACTATTCTGTACCTTGTTTGCTTTGTACCTGGACTGTCATTGAACCACACTGCCTGTCTGCCAACTGCAAGTACATGTTTGCGTTGCTCAGATCGCGCTAGCCCTGGTGTGGTGGCCATGCACTATAGCAATCTATATAAGTCCTGGGGGCAACCGAGTATCGGTAGGCCTGCTTGTGCTATGGGAAAGAGGGCTACTATAGGTGAAGAACACAGAAGCCAGCTATAGTGTCTGACCACCTGTGTTAGGGGTAAGCGTGACAACTGATTGATCCTGCCAGTTTCTAATTATTCATCTCTGATATAGGGTGACAACTTTATCCTTAGGCTGCTCTAACCATGTTAGAGCACTCCTTCCCACGCATGATCCCTCCTTTGTTGTCACCAGCCCATGTCAAAGTCATTACGACTTGATAGGGAGTTTTGCTGATCATCTATTGCAGAAAGTCCAGCAGAGTCACCAGCATACGTGATCTGCTCCAGCTTACTCCTACCCACTACCCTTGCCATGCAGAGTAAGAGCTTGATAGTGGTCTTTATTAATTTTTTTACTTGATTTAACGCAGATTGTTTGTTTATTGTGTGCACTAGTAGAGGTGATAAATATTTTTTCATTCAACATTTTCCAGCATTTGCAGTTTCATGGTAAATGATTGTCTAGAACTTCAAATATCAATAGGTATATACTTAGAAGACAACCTGCATAATCAGGAAATGGTCATAATGGATACCAAAAGGAATTGTTTCTGGATTTTACATGAGCATGTGGTCAAGTGTACATTCCAAGCCAAAGAGCAAAACTTGTCAAATTTGTAAAAAAAATAATTTAATACATGAACTGAAATACTTTCTCATGACTAAAAGGGATCATAGTCCCACCACCACTTGTTGTTGAAGGATTTCAGCTTCTGATTAGCAAAACTTCCCTAACAAAATACAAACAATATTAAAAATGCAATGCGACAATTATGTTTTCCCCACAAACACAGACATGGTACATTGCAAGCCTTTGTTTATTCCTGATTTAGAATAAATAACTCCTCTGGTGGGCAAGGGAGACCATGGACACAAGAACAAATGTATTTTATTTGTGGCTAAACATTTATATAAAACCCTAATTGCAACTGGCAGAGTAATTAATGAGACCATCTGTGTCCCTTAAAATTATTGATCTTAGTTCCAAGAAAGTACAATTCCAAAATGAAATAATCACAGTTTTAACTTAATTATCGTCCATTGTTATGGAACAAACAAACGCGTAAAAGGATCAAAAGTCCATTAATGAATTGTTGTCTCCTAGGGGAATTTTATATGCTGTTTATTTTTTTCCTCACCAGGCATAATGTTAATTTGTTAAAGATTGAGTAAGTTTTCTGCATTTTATGATGCGTATGAGTAGTTATCTCAGAACAAAAGTCCATTGGGTTTAACTTTAAAAATATACAAAGCCAATTTTTTTTTTCTTCATTTTTTTTTTAATTAGGGGATGGTTAACCACTTTAAGACCAGCCTCGTTTTGGATTTTAGGTGTTTACATGTTTAAAACAGTTTTTTTTGCTAGAAAAAAACTTAGAACCCCCAAACATTATATATTGTTTTTTTTCTAACACCCTAGAGAATAAAATGGCGGTCGTTGCAATACTTTTTTTCACACCGTATTTGCGCAGCGGTCTTGCAAGCGCACTTTTTTTGGAAAAAATTCACTTTTTTGAATAAAAAAATAAGACAACAGTAAAGTTAGTCCATTTTTTTTATATATTGTGAAAGATAATGTTACACCGAGTAAATTGATACCTAACATGTCACGCTTCAAAATTGCGCCCGCTCGTGGAATGGCATCAAACTTTTACCCTCAAAAATCTCCATAGGCGACGTTTAAAAAATTCTACAGCTTGCATATTTTGCGTTACAGAGGAGGTCTATGGCTATAATTATTGCTCTCGCTCTACCGATCGCGGCGATACCTCACATGTGTGGTTTGACCACCGTTTTCATATGCGGGCGCTACTCACGTATGCGTTCGCTTCTGCGCACGAGCTCGTCTTATTTATTTTTCTTGATTTTATTTATTTTTACACAGTTTTTTAAAAAAAATTTAATTGGCTCACTTTTATTCCTATTACAAGGAATGTAAACATTCCTTGTAATAGAAAAAAGCATGACAGGTCCTCTTAAATATGAGATCTGGGGTCAAAAAGTCCTCAGATCTCATGTTTGGACTTCAATGGAAAAAAAAAATGTCATTTAAAAAAATGACATTTGAAAATTCCTCTTTAAGAGGTATGGGCGGAAGTGACGTTTTTGACGTTGCTTCCGCCCTCCTATTGTATAGAGATGAGTGGCGGCCATCTTACCATCACTCATCTCTATGCCCAGCAGGAGAAAGGACCCGATCGCCTCCGCCGCTGCCGACGGTTCCGGTAAGCGGCGGAAGGCGCGGGAGAGCGGCGGGAGGGGGGGGCACCTCTCCCGCCGCCGATAACGGTGATCTCGCGGCGAATCCTCCGCGATGACCACCATTATCGGAACGCCGACCGGCGCCTGAAGAGATGGACATCTCGGTTGTGGCAGCAGCTGCTGCCGTTACCGAGATATCCCTCTTCAAAATCAGGACGTACATCGTCGTGCGCCGGTCGGAAAGTGGTTAAAACAGTAGTAAACACCACTTGGTGACTTGTACCTACAGGTAAGCTTATAATAAACCTTACCTGTGGGTAAAAGGAATAGTTGAAGGTATTCACTATTTCTGCAGTGGGTGACGTCACGGCGCATGTTCACTTTGCTCTGAATGGATGTCATACTGAGTATGCCATCCATGCAGAGTGCTGTGCCGCGATAATGGCTTCCATGCACTTACATGGGAGTGACGTCATTGCGGCTCGGCCAGTCAAATGACCAGGGCCTCCAAACCTGCAAAGAAGATTCGGTGAAGATGTAAGCCCTGTCAGGGGTGACAGCGTGCCACTGGAATGATTTGTTTTAAGGTAAGTCTTTCATGCAGTGCACACTAGCACACTATGCCATTGACTTGCAGAAGGGTGTTTTTTTTTTCACTGCCTCTACTACTGCTTTAAAAACACCATCAGTGTTTTTTGCCTTTTTTGTCCCTTTGGTGAAAGCTTCCTTCACTATCTATGTGGCAGACACAACAGGAAAAGAGAGGAGATCTCTCCAAATTTAGGGAAATGCCCTTTTAGACAGCTGTCACAGGAACAAGTGGAACATGTCTCTTCTATTTCTGTTCTGGTGACAAATAAATTTAGAATTTGCCTTTACTTTCAGCCCCGGTGACTGTGGCCATTAGGACAAAGCAAGTCTCTCTAATGGGGACAGTTATAGCAATACAAACCTGACAGAGGTTCAAATTCTTGTTTTCTACAACTGAAAACCTACTGCACCTATGATAACAGGGCGCCATCCTCAATGTAGATCTTTGCATTCATTTTTTATTATGGTAATATAACTGGAGGAGCTAGAACAAACCTTAATGGACCAAGGTGGATTGAAACCAAGTCAAAATCCATTCTGCTCTGTATATTCATCAGTGGAGAGGGCTGCTTTAAAGGGGAAGTACAGCCAAAGATCCTATGGATCTCAGGTGTGCAGTTAGTTCTGCACTTCTGTGACACGTTTTCAGCAGACAGTCCACCCATTGCATCTATAACAGCTTCAACTCTTCTGGGAAGGCTATACACAAGGCTTAGGAGTGTGTCTATGGGAATGTACGACCATTCTTCCAGAAGCGTATATCTGTGGTCAGGCACTTATGTGGACGAGAAGACCCGGCTCACAGTCTCCATTCTAATTCATCCCAAAGGTGTTCTATTGGGTTGAGATCAGGACTCTGTCAAGTTCCTCTACCCCAAACTCGCTCATGCATGTCTTTATGGACTGTGAATTGTGCACTGGTGCGCAGTCATGTTGGAACAGGAAGGAGCCATCCCCAAACTGTTCCCACAAAGGTGGGAGCATGAAATTGTCCAAAATGTCTTGGTATGCTGACCCCTTAAGAGTTCCCTTCACTGGAACTAAGAGGCCAAGCCCAACCCCTGAAAAACAATCCCACACCATAACCCCCCCTCCACCAAATGATTTGGACCAGTGCACAAAGCAAGGTCCATAAAGACATGAATGAACAAGTTATGGGTGGAGAACCTTGACTGGCCTGCACAGAGGCGTTACCTAAACCCAGTAGAACACCTTTGGGATGAATTAGAGCGGAGACTGCAAGCCAGGCCTTCTCATCCACACCAGTGCCTGACCTCACAAATGCGCTTCTGGAAGAATGGTCAAACACTCCCATAGACACACTCCTAACCCTTGTGGACAGTTTTCCCAGAAGAGTCGAAGCTGTTATAGCTGCAAAGGGTGGGCCAACTCATTATTGAACCCTACGGATTAAGACTGGCATGCCAGCGTGTGTAAAGACAGACATCCCGATACTTTTGGCAATATAGTGTGTATATATATATATATATATATATATATATATATATATATATATATATATGTAGTGGCCATAACCCCTAGGGGCGGCCTTGACTTTTCTGGGCTTACCAATTACCTCCTTGTGGCTTGTCGGTTGTTGTCTAGGGGTACCCAGGGTTAGTACCCAGTGACTTCAGATGCTCACACATAAAAGTCCTTTTCAAGGTTTTTATTTTGCAGGGGTAACATCCAATTATAACACAGTCTCAGGTGGGAATAGAGGGCACAGGTGATAAAACTCAGGCACTTTGAACTGCTAACATCCACTGAATGTCTGAATTTCAGCCCAGAGAGTAGCCACTCGCAACTGGGCGCTTCACTGCTGGATAAACCTCTAACCATAGATTTAGCAGCCAACATGTGATCCGGAAATGTTACAAAGTCTCTGCCACAGACTAGATTGTAACCGAAGACAAGTAGGAGCCTTTCCCACAGTACCTGGATCTCTCAGCCTTCTTGGCGACACTGTGGGAAGTGTGGATTCTCTAGTGTCCATACAACTCAGCTCCCAGGCTCTTACCGAGCAGCCAGCTTCTTGGCCCTCCTCCGAAGGGTCCTCCCCTGGTCACTTGTACGAGTTGCTGTGTACCTCCAATACCGAGAGCACACCTCCGAATCCTCCTTCAGTTACTGGACCTCGAACTAGCCAGTTCCGAGGCTCGGGAACAGACAGATCCCCACCCCAGACCATGAGGGCCTCTGAGGCTGGTTATCGAGACCATGCTTGCGGGGATGGCAGACACTCCTGGGTCCGGGACTGGCCTGGACCGGAACCAGGAATCAAAGCAGCAGCTGGACCCTGAACACGTGACTTCAGCATCTTAAATACCGCTTCCAGACTACGCAGCGGGGCCAGGCGCGCCCACTGATTGGCTCCGGGAAAGATTGGTACCTAACACGTCCAACCAGGCTTGGTTCTCAGCCTGTCTCAGGTGCCTCACTGCACCTATGGCCAGGCAGAACTTTAGTACAGCCCAGCCAAACTGATGCCAAAGTAAAAGACCTATACAATTAACCCCCAGAACTCTGTTACAGTTCTGGAAAACTAAATTTACATATGTATATCGCACACTTAGTTATATATATATTCTCTGTGTATTTTACTGTATGCCCTAAAGTCTAGCTTTAAGAAATGTGTTATTTTTTGCAAAATATCAATTTGCTCCTAAATATTCATGCTTTAAAAACCCATCACAAAGTATATAGTAATGCAAATCATTTAATAACGCTAAATACTTCTTACATTTGTATTTACCTAAAGGAAATGGTTTTCCAAGATTTATAAACTATTTTGTTGGCACCATGACAGTATTCTTGGATGGAGATCACAAAGCTTGTGCAAGTCACCATCTGAAGATGAGAGAGGATTACGATAGTCTTGCCAAGACAAAAATAAATAAATATGAAGGATAACACATTACAGATATTTGGGATGAGATATTTTATTGTGACATAAAAAGGAGAATACACAAATTGGCTATGATATTGATTAACACCCATGTGTACAGCGAAGTACTGAAAAACTATTTATAGTGAGCGTAACAAATCAAGAAGCTATTAAAGCTTCGCAGGCAAGGTTAAAAAAAAAGATCACTGCAAATTTGCTTTGCTTCATGTTTCCTTGATTTGTGCTGATACTGTATTCCTCCTTACATCTCTTGCTTCACAACACAAGTTACTTCCCCCACCTGGAAGAACATCAGAAGAGACACTGTGCACTCTTTGATGCATGCATGTGATCTCTTGAATGTGTGTATGCATCCTGGATACCTGGTTACTAAGTTTTTAGATTATGCAAAATTATAGACAAAATGTACAGATTTTTCTGTTTTAATATTTTAATTGTTTTTTACAAGATAAAATTGTTATAAAAACCTATTGATCGCATTGTACAGTAGCTTATAGTTGCACATCAATTGATGAACAGCAAAAGCTGTTTTTAAAATGACATGTTTTATTCTTTTTAAAACAATAGGTAATACAGTTGTATTGTTACCATCATGAGATTGTGCAAATATGTCTTTTATCAGTTGAGTTCAGTGCCTGTTGATTTTGTGTTGTGTGTGCTTATGGACCAGAAGATATGCATGAGAAATGAAAATATGTAAAGGTTGAAATTGTCTATATGGGGTTAGTTGTCAATGAAGAAGGGGGGAATATGAAACCTGAAGAGAAGTGTGAAATAACCCTTTCATGCCTATGCCTATTTCTGACATTTGTTGCATACAAGTTAAAATCTGTATTTTTTAGTAAATAGATACCTAACATGTCATGCTTTAACTACTTGGCGCCCGCGCTATAGCCGAAACACGGATGCAGCGTGGGCCTTAATTGCCAGGAGAGCATCCATGGACGTAGTCCGAGCAAGCACAGTCTGTGCGACACTGCGGGTCGCGCGCGTCACGCTCTGTGATCACCGAGTCTATGAGACTCGGCTGACCACATATCTGAATAAGGGGTCAATCCCGGCCCCTTACCACGTGATCAGCTATCAGCCAATGACAGCTGATCACGTGATGTAAACAGAAGCTCAGTAATCGGTATTTTTTTTTCTTTGCGCTATCAGCGCAAGGGGAAAAAAAGACGATCGCCGGGTGCTGTCAGAGGGCCATTGGTCAGCGCCATTGGCAGCCGAGTAAACCAGAAGGGACATTGTGACGTTGCTTCTGTGTTTTTACATAGGAGACATTTCTGGCTTCATTCCAGTCTCAGCCTAGCCGGCGGAGGTGCCGGATCATGAAACGGGTCTCCCATTGGGACGGGAGGCCAGGGAAGAGCATCGGAAGGCGGCGGGAGGGGGGAACTCCCCTGCAACTCCTTTAGGATAACAGTGGCTTTTAGCCACACCGGTTGTTATCAATAAAAAGCCGACCACCAGCTCTAAAAAAATATATATATGTCCGTACGGTTGGCGCTAAGGGGTAATAATGTAGAAGGGGAGAGGAAAGGGGATAAGGTAGAAAGAATCAGTGTTTTTCCTCATGGGCTCCAGTTATGTTGCTAAAATAACAAAGAAGAAAACGAATAGCAGGGCGCTGAGGTCAGTGTCAAATAAAAAAAAAATCACTTAATTAAAATTAGCAGCATACTTACATTGAATTTAGCATGCAACAGTATGGATAGGGAGCACCTGAGACCTATATAAGGTATAGATAGTAGCAGCGGCGTCCTCAGCCACACACGAGGATGACAGCTGTCAAAATGACTGGTGTATGTCGGGAGAGTGGGTATGCATAATGCGTTTCCAGGGACTTCTCCCTCTTTTTCTGATGATTGCTCTACCAATGGCCTTCGGGTTTGGGTTTTGGAACAAATTCCCCCTGTGACTTCTTGAATTTATTATCTAAATACTCTGCCACCAGGAGGTCTCAATGAGAAACGTGTACTATCTTGTAATAAACACAAGGTTCTCTCCCTGTTCTTATACATTTTTCAATTTTGGAAAATATTCCCAGCATCTGTTATCATGTATTATTCTCATTGGACTAAAAATGGATATCAGTTGTGCATTTTTTTCTCTTTTTTTCTTTGTTACATAAGTGCATATATTTATTTTCCAGACATGTTTATTTCATACATCACCATTTTTTTTAATATATATTTGTCTTATATACATCATTATTCCTAATATATATACATTTTTAATTATATATGAATATATTTTCTAGTAATATTAATTGTAATATCATTTGCACTGCATATATCTTTTTATCCACATCTCTTATTTTGGTGTAATATTTTATCCATGTATATTCAAGTATTTCACCTGGTGTAATGCTTAATCCGTAAAGTTTACAGAGCAGCTATTTTGTTTAATCTGCTTTGTATTTTCTTGTCTCTTTCCCAGTCTCCAGTAGTAACATTGAATTCCCTGATACTGGCAGTCTGCAAGCTGAGGGTTAACTGCTCAGCTATGTCTTCTGTGCTTTTCTCCCCCCTCCCTCTCAAGCCCTTCTGGCTCTATGCAATCACTTCCTTCCACTGTCCATGCATTTGAAAAAAATGGCAAAGTCCCTGGAAACGTGTCATGCACACCCCCTCTCCTGACATCCACCAGGCATTTTGGCAGCTGTCATCCTCATGTGTGGCTGAGAATGCCGCTGCTTCTATCCATACCTTGAGTTGGCTGGAGCCCTGTCATCCTTGGTTTGTGTTTGCTTAGTGATGCCTACAGTCTCACACTGATCACAGCTTCTTGGTCTCAGGTGTTCCCAATAAATGCTGATTCATGCTAACTTCAGTGTAAGTGTGCTGAATATTTTAATAAAGTGTTTTTTTTTATATACTGAGCTCAGCCCCCTGCTGTTCCATTTCTTCTGCATTTAGGTAAGCCTACCCAGATCTTCTGCTGGAGCTGCAGAGGTTACAGTCTCGGTCCCTTTTCCTGCTCAGCCATCCATCCATTGATTACGCTTTCATCCATCCATCCAGTTGCCTCATCACTTCCTCTACCCTGTTGATGGTCTACAGACACAGATGAAGGTTCCAATGGACTAAGTGACTCTACACTTTTCCCAGGAGCGCCGTATGTACTGTATACTTGTACACTTTTTGTATTCGCTATACTGCTAAAATAACAAGTCTCAGTAGTAGTTCCCTATCTTTTCTGGTCAGTAGGCAGCATAGGGATTTTAAAAGGTTTCAATTGCAATAATCATGCCAAGTTCAGATCCTCTGTTATTATTACCCAGGTTCACTAAATGACTCGCTGGGCTGGCATTAAAACAATCTGATTATTTATAAGCACTACATATACCGCAAAAACTTTAGATAACTTAGGTTAAACACTTTAATAAAATTACAAATGTAAGATGTGAATTCCAAAGTATTCCTCCGTTGATGAGCATCTAAATATTTGCACCTTGCCTAATTAGATTCTGTAACAGGTGGGATTTCGGTTAATCATAACAATACTGGATTAATTCCCTGCAACTACAAAGTGCATTAGCATTAATTTCAATTACTGTAGATGCTCAGGTAATTAGTGATTCTCTGGTCGTATACCAAGTTTTTCTGTCTGTTGTGAGAGTGGTTGCAAACAACTAAAGTGAAAATGATGGAATAGCATTATTATCATTAGTACTACCTTCATTTTGAAATTATGTTATTTTGCACAGCACTGAATTGAGCTATCAATGGTCAAATTTTGCTGGCAGACAACCTTAGTGGACAGTACAATTACCCATGCACAAGTCCTTACTTCTGTAACTGTTAAGTGCCCATATTCACTCTAGAAAAGGCAAAACATAGAAGTGTGATCACATGCTTTACTGACCACAAATATATATGTATTCATCAGGACTTCCCTTTACTTAAGACAGAAGGTGAGATGAAATACCAAGTAAAAACTTGACAGGTACTCTGACCCTTACCTATTATATCAACAACTTTTTTGACTAGGGTAACACATTGAGCTTATAACAAATCAAGCCATTTAAAGAAGAACATAAGTCACTAGTGCTAAGACAGTGGCAGAACTCCCTGTCCCTAAGGCCCCTTTCACACTGGGGCAGTTTTCAGGCGGTACAGCGCTAAAAATAGCGCCTGTACACCGCCTGAAAAAAACGGCCCCATTCACGCCAGTGTGAAAGCCGGCGGGCTTTCACACTGGAGCGGTGCACTAGCAGGACGGTAAAAAAAGTCCTGCTAGCAGCATCTTTGGAGCGGTATAGGAGCGGTGTATTCACCGCTCCTATACCGCTCCTACCCATTGATTTCAATGGGACACTGCGGTAATACCGCGGCAATACCCCCGCGAGCGGCCGAATACCGCGGCTACGTAAACGTATGAGCACAACTGTAAATACAATGTTGGAAGAACAAATGCATAAATTCACTTGAGGACTGTAGTCTCTACACATTTCGTTGAGCTGCATCCACTTCATCAGGAACAGCCATAGTACGTTTGTGTCTGTAGAAAAAACAAGTCCTAAACAAGAGTTATAGAAATATATATATATAATTACATAATTAGTATGTCATGAATCTGCATGATGGATATACTTACATATAAATTGAAGTGCAAATGAAACCCCTGCATAGCAAACCCAGGCAGGGTGAGTATATCAAGGATCAACCACGAAGTGGAAATAAATCCAACGGGTTAGCTCTGTTAGATAGAGGAGCAGGCCTGGGGTCAGGACACAGCCAAGACAAACAATCAAATCAAGCCAACATTATTCAGATACTAGTAAAAAACATCTCACAACAATCCAGCTCTTATAATAGCTTCAGCTTCGCTGTCCTAGTCCTAGTCTAATTCTTGTTTAAAAATTCAAAATGGATTTATTAACAAAGTAGTGTAAGATTACAAGAAAAAAATTATAATAGAGAAAATAAAACAATGTCAAAAAGTATAATTATGTTTTTGACACATCTCCTTTCTTAGGCTGGGTTCACACTAATGCCAAGCCAGACATGACATGTGAATCACACCGCATTGCTGTGCACATCACATGCGATGTCTGTGCGTTGCGAATTCAGCTATACAGTTTGTAAGAATGAAATTGCATTGCATTCGCGCCAAAATGGTGCAGGACCCATGG
The DNA here is from genome assembly GCA_028564925.1 of Lithobates sylvaticus. Lineage (NCBI taxonomy): Eukaryota > Metazoa > Chordata > Amphibia > Anura > Ranidae > Lithobates > Lithobates sylvaticus. Next base: position 50,915,432 of record CM053028.1, read on the forward strand.
GTGCTCAGGGCCATGCAATCCGATTCCACAGTTCACACTGTGTTCTACGAATTGATTTGGGGGTGTCATTAACTTTACATTGACACCCGCAGCGGTTTGCAGATGTCAGTGTGAGCTGCCTGCGAATCATAAGCAATGTGGGAACCCACACAGGAATCGTGCTGGTTCCCACATGTGAACCGAGACTTACTCCTCGTGTAAGGGTGTGTGAGCCCAAAGTCTCTTTGTTGTCTTCTGCTCATAGGAGCATGAAGAGTATTAGGAGCATGTAAAGTATTCCAAAAATCCACATACCAAGAAATGTATGCTCAATGCAAAATCCTTTCCCATATTCAAATCTTAATCAAGAAATATTACAGTATAAAACTTGTATTCTTAACTTTTACATACTTAAAGCGGTTGTAAACCTCTGGACTTTTTTTTTCCCTAACCCTGCAAGTTAAAGTCATAATGTGCTAGTATGTATTGCATTATGTTAAACTTTAAAACAAAGCTCTTCAAGCCCCAAGATGTCAGCTCAGCAGCCGCTTCCATCTTCACCCGTCTTGTTTCGGGTTCACGGACTCGGACGTTACTGGCCGGAGCCGCAATTATATCACTGCCGCGCAAAGCTGCCGATTACGGCACAGAGCTCTGGCCGTTCCTTCAGAGCACATGCGCCAGTGATGTCACTGGCTGCATATATAGTAAGGCCAGCATGGTGGCCTGTAATTATGGGAGGAGCCCGGAGGGTATTTAACCAGACCACCCACAACAGGCTGTGTCGGTTCCAGTGCAAGGTACTGCACATCAAGAGGCCGACTCTTCTCAGCTCCCTCACGGTCGTCTATCCATGCGTCCAATCGCAGGCCACTTCGGCATCTTCATTCGGGGTCTTCGTCGGCGGTTCCCGCTCATGGTCGCAGATAAGTAGTAGCCAAACCTTTCATATCATGTGCGAACTTGTGGCTTATCATGCTTACTATCTGGCACCCCTTCACAAAAACTACCTCTGAGTTATTGACCCGAGCCTCCAAGCAGCTATCGGTCGTTCTCCGATATGACTTTCATAGGATTCACTTGTTACAAATTCACTGTCCATGGGATTGCTTTTTTTTTTTTTTTCTTTCCATTTTTTGAGATTATCATGTATTTTGTTTGTATGGATTCCTGTGGCTGATTGAGGTGTAATTAAAACCACCTGGTGCCTTCTCTGCACTGGCTAGCCTGGGGGATGGGTGTGGTCAGGTGTTCGGTCACAGGAAGAGATGGCATACACCCTACAAACCAATTGTATCAGATTCTACCGATTTTATATCGGACTCATCTCATACCTTTTCAAACTGATCCACATCAGAGGCATCGCAGAGACTGTTTCTGCCTACCCACACATGTCCATACAGTTGGGCTCACGAGATCGGTCATATATTTTCATCGATTATCGCTACACACTCACTGTCGCAGGTAGGACTTTGTCGTTACCACTCCTACTAAACTCGAATCATTACGTTATCATGTCCATGTCGCAAAGTCGCACTTTCGGCTTCACAAGTCGTTCTATGTCATCTTTCATGTTTTGTCATACTTTCTACCTAACGCACTCGAGAGACTAAAGCGGCATAACGCCCGTCATCTCCAGTAGCAACACGGCTACTCATACGTCTTGCTGCATTTAGCATAACGCCCGTCATCGCCAGTAGCAACACGGCTACCCACACGTCTTGCTGCATTTTACATAAACGCCCGTTATCTCCAGTAGCAACACGGCTACTCACACGTCTTGCTGCATCCGACATTACGCCTGTCATCTCCAGTAGCAACACGGCTACTCATACATCTTGCTGCATCCGGCATTACGCCTGTCATCTCCAGTAGCAACACGGCTACGCATATGTTTTTCTGCATTTTTGCTTAAACACCTGTCATCTCCAGTAGCAACACGGCTACTCATACGTTTTCTTTACCCCCTTTTTTCACCCTTCCAGGTCAGTTCCCCCTTTTTGCCCCCCCCCCCCCCAGTCCATCAGAGCATCTGTCACTGCCATCCCCCGCACTTCTTGCAGTTACCGCAAGTTCGTGTCATGGGCCCCCACACCTTGCAACCTCCGCAAGCCGACCCACTGCTTGCCTCCGCGGCAACCCATTTAAACGCAAGTCACTGCCATCGCTGCAGCTTGCTACTTCGGCCTCCGCGGCCAATCGTCTCCAGTAGCCCACACAGCTACTCACGCCTTTCTCTATCCCTTTTCACCTTTTAGATCAGTAAGTTGCCACCTGGTCTCTCCTACGAACAGGATCAGACCATCTCTTTCTTTCCCAGGTAAAAAAAAAAAAAAAAAAAAAAAAAAAATCTAGGGCTTGCATCTCTTCACCAGGGGGTCAGCTATGGTCCCGAATCAGCTCTTGCAACCCATCTTTTAAAAAAAAAAAAAAAAAAATAAAAAATTTTCATGTCACCCTATCGTAGGTACCAGGTCTACCAGGTTCGACCCCAACAGAGACTCTAGCACTAGGGTAGCAAGCAGGTGCATAGGTTGTTGTTATTTTTAGTTTCCTTTGTCTCTACACACCTTTCACTACATATCCTCGTTTCACGCACATATTTGGCTCAGTATCCAGGCGTTAGTAACTGTCACATACTTCTATGCATGTCACTCTGTTTTCGAAGCACAAGCCTTCACTACGCAGACAAGGTCACCTAGTCTCATGACTTGCTGGCAGTGCAAGTATTAGCTGACCGAACCTACGTCAAACTACTACAGATCGAAACATTCCTACTTAGCAACCAATCAGCAGCCACTCTCCCCAGTACCGCCCTGGGGGGGCTCTGGTTAACTAGTCCGTGCCGAGCACAGACGGACACCCGAGCATCGGTTACCTGGCCAGTCACCTCCTGGCTCACCTCGGTTGTCATGCAGTCTTTGAGTTTCCAAATAGGCCAGAGGAACAATCTCACTCAGCGTTCACGTGCAATCCCCGATCTCCCCATACCGGCGCACGGTATTCCGCTCCGTTCTCACACCCCCCCTCCCCTAATTTATTAAACGCAGATTTGGCTCAGTAGCCAGGCGTTAGTAACTGTCACATACTTATATGCATGTCACTCTATTTTCGAAGCACAAGCCTTCACTACGCAGACAAGGTCACCTAGTCTCATGACTTGCTGGCAGTGCAAGTATTAGCTGACCGAACCTACGTCAAACTACTACAGATCGAAACATCCCTACTTAGCAACCAACCAGCAGCCACTCTCCCCAGTACCGCCCTGGTGGGGCTCTGGTTGAACTAGTCCGTGCCGAGCACAGACGGACACCCGAGCATCGGTTACCTGGTCAGTCACCTCCTGGCTTACCTCGGTTGTCATGCATTCTCTGAGTTTCCAAACAGGCCAAAGAAACAAACTCACCCAGCGCTCACGCGCATCCCCGATTGTTACCATACCGTCGTACGGTATCCTGCTTCGTTTCCCACATCTCCCCTCCCCATCCAAGCAGAACACCATAGTTTTGATTAAAATCTCCAGGCGTTAGTAACTGTCACATACTTCTATGCATGTCACTCTATTTTCGAAGCACAAGCCTTCACTACGCAGACAAGGTCACCTAATCTCATGACTTGCTGGCAGTGCAAGTATTAGCTGACCGAACCTACGTCAAATTGCTACAGATCGAAACATTCCTACTTAGCAACCAATCAGTAGCCACTCCCCCCAGTGCCGCCCTGGGGGGGCTCTGGTTAACCAGTCCGTGCCGAGCACAGACGGACACCCGAGCATCGGCTACCCGGCCAGTCACCTCCTGGCTCACCTCGGGTGTCACGCATCCCCTGAGTTTACATATAGGCCCAAGGAACATCCCACTCAGCGCTCGCGCGCAACCCCTGTTTGTCCCCATACCTGTCGCACAGGTATCCTGCTCTGCCCCCCCCCCTTTTCCCCAAGCTACAAACGCCCATATATTTTCTCCTGTCTTTCAAACTCGAAAGAAAAGAAAAAAAAAAAAAAAAAAAAAAAAAAAACGCCCATATCCCCCCCCCCCCCCCCCTTTTTATTTATTTTTTTTTTATTTTTTATTTTTTTTTTTTTTTTTTTCTCTCCTGTCTTACAAACTTTACAAAAAAAAAAAAAACACACACACACACACACACACATGTGGGTCAATAATGACGTTAACTTAGCATCCCTCCTCCATAGCAGCACACAACTTGGCCGAGAACAAATCATATTAGAGGGGAAACGTCTCCATCATCCTGAAGGCCAGCGACCCTTGACTTAATCGCACGCTCACTGTCTCAGAGTTTGCGCTGTGCCTTAGGGACAGTCGGAGACGCGCATGCAGGGCAACCCCAACAGGAAGGTTGAAGTGGACGCGTATCTGCATACAGCATGGATCTAGGTCATTAGCACGCAGGGTGCTCATTCCATGACTATCACCATTCTTTCTTCAGACCCGGGGGTGATCCCTTACCTCCCGCCTCTTAGTGTTTTTCTTCCAGGTACAAGACCCCCACCAAATCCTTAATTCAGACGTGCCAGCAACAACGGATCTGCCCATGGGAGACAATTTCCCACGAACCAACATGGCATGCCAATGTTCATTCCGTCAGCGTCTCCCTCTTCACCTCAGGTAGTCATGGACGCCACAGCCCCCACAGGTCCTCGCCTCAATTTTTGGCCATCTTGGGTTCACAGGGCCATGGCTGTCAGAATCCTCTTGATTCCCGGGATCACTTAGTCCTCCTCGTTGTTCGAACTCTACCCCATTGTTGCAGCAGGCCACATCTGGTGCAGCAACCGGGCAAGACAAACAGGGTCGTTTACCACAGACAACCAAGCCACAGCCAGTATTATACATAGGTCCAAGTCGCTGGCCATCATGGCCTTCCCGCACAGGCCGGTGCCACTATCCCCGCAGCACCAATCAGAGGTCCTCTGCGTCCACATCCCAGACAAACAATACTCTAGCCGTCACATTTCCCGTTAACCTTGCGTCGTCCTTTTCGCAGGAACCTGGAACCGACCCGACCATGTCTCTTATCCCACATTGGTTGTAGTTAACCTCGCATCCGAACAACACCTTCGCGATACTACCTGCCTCATTAATCTATTGTTATCTCAAATGCCCTAAAGGCCTACTGTACAGCCCGGAACTTGTCTCACGGGTTACTAGCCTCAAACCCCAGGGCGACAACAGGAGACCTCCATCACATCCTGGCTTCCATGTCATGCCGCCACACACAGTTGGCTTTTCACACAATACCAAATTACCTCCCTAACCGAGTCTTTTGCGCCCTTCTCTTGGCATATAGCCCAGCTCACCAGGGCTTATCGCCCAGCTCACCAGGGCTCACCTTACAGCAGGCCCAGGGCACACTTCAGGTCTATTTATGTTGTTAGTCTTGTGACGTGTTTATGTGTTTTCTTTCATATCTCTCGAAGATCGGAGGGCTCCGACCATAAATAAGAAGGCCAGCATGGTGGCCTGTAATTATGGGAGGAGCCCGGAGGGTATTTAACCAGACCACCCACAACAGGCTGTGTCGGTTCCAGTGCAAGGTACCCACCCACCCTTTTCCCTTCTCAGAGTACTTCTTTCAAAACATCCTTCTCTACAGAAGTATCCATTTACTGTCAAGGTATGCGCCCTTCTCTTGGCATATAGCCCAGCTCACCAGGGCTTATCGCCCAGCTCACCAGGGCTCACCTTACAGCAGGCCCAGGGCACACTTCAGGTCTATTTATGTTGTTAGTCTTGTGACGTGTTTATGTGTTTTCTTTCATATCTCTCGAAGATCGGAGGGCTCCGACCATAAATATATATATATATGACAGAAAAGCCTGGCGCGCTATGGTCCATGAGGTCACGAAGAGTTGGACATGACTAAACTACTGAAACAATAACAACATACATATATTATATATATATAATATATATATATATATATATATATATATATGTTTTTTATTTATTTTCCCACATTTATTTTACTTTCCCAATCTAAAACAAATAAAATATAACAACTCAATTGTACTTTTAATTTACACATTTACACGTATATTGGTTTGTTAATAGGCATATTAGATTAAGGAAGGCTTCTAACAAATAGATGCAACATATTGAGTGGTTATGTGCACCTTCTTCTCTCCATGGGTTCCTCGTCCATATGGGCAATACAGTTTCTCAATGAATAGCACTTATGCCTACAGCATTGGGTTTCCCACTTTGAATCCTGGTCAGGAAAATTGGCTCTATTATGTATGTGTGCTTATGCCTGTGTGATAGGAACCTTCGATTGTAATTTCCTTGAGGGCAAGAACTGATGTGAATGCACAATATGTAAAGTGCTGTGAAATAAACATCACTGGCTGTATTAGAAACTTAAAAAGAGTTTTTCTTTTCTTTTCGTTTCTTCTGTTCGCATTGTCACTTTTTGAGTCAATATTTCAGAGGTGTTCCTTCCCATCCATTTTTTACACACCCTCCTTTGTTATCTCAACTTTGTTAATTTCCTCTTGATTCATATGTTTTCTTAGTTATTCTCATTTGGTTACATAAGTGACCGATTAGACGCATATACAGATAGTCCTAGAGCAGTGATGGCGAACTTTGGCACCCCAGATGTTTTGGAACTACCTTTCTCATGATGCAGTGTAGTTGAGCATCATGGGAAATGTAGTTCCAAAACATCTGGGGTGCCAGGGTTCGCCATCACTGTCCTAGAGCAAAACAACAAATAAACATAAGCTTATGGCCTACATGACAGGCTTGGGGAGGGTGCTATGACTATGGAGTGAATGTGTAGAAAAGAAGCCGTAAGAGGAGGTAGGCACTTAAGCTGGATACACACTATACAAATGATGTTGTTCAATTTCCTTTAGATTTACCTTCAACTATGTAGTGCAAGGGCCTGTCTGTTTGTGTACAAATTGAAAGTGTTTAGGTTTGACCTCATATCATATGGTTTTGGTAAATCAAAGGGAAAAAATCTAAAGAAAATCGTATAGTGTGTATCCAGCTTTATTCTGATTCAAGTATTGCTGGAACTAACAGGTGAGTTGGGGTTTTGAAAGAGGGAGACCCCTCAGATTCCAGATATCCAGAGGTCCATTCTTCCACTCCAGGTTTAAGGTTTCTTCAGATTATCATGTTTTCTTGGGTGAATGTTGTTGAGGCTTTCTTATTTGTCTTGTAACTGCAGTCAGTAGGGATTTTTGTGTCCTTGAAGACTAGTATTAAATCTGGTTTAATGGAGGTATGGTGCCCCCCTTTGTTATGATTGAATTTGGGCTCAGGTTTATATCTGTTTTGGCTCTGGTGGAAATGTCCCTGAGTCCTTGCTTTATCAGAGACCCCCCTTATGGTATGGCACAGATACCAGGGTTTTTTTTTTTTTTGGCCCACGATGGCCTTAACACCTCTCGGTAAATGTCACTGTATACTAATATGTAATATGTTGTCAATTTTGGTGTTGTGAATAAAAAACTGCTATGGCTACTAAAATTCAACCTCTCATGGTACCGTTTATATTTTTTGGTTAGGAAGAAGATAATGGAAGAGGGGAATGAGGTCATCCACATCTATATACTCTGGTCATATATCTTTTGGTGCTAATTATATATATATATATATATATATATATATATATATATATATACATACATACATACATACATACATACATACATACATACATACAGTATATGTGTGTGTTTTTTTATACTTTTGTGAGTATTCATTTCTAACTTCTCTTTGTAACTAAAGCTTGTTAGAATGTACTACACTAGAGTGGTCACTGTCTCCCTCCCTTCCCCTCTCTTTTGTTTCACAGATGGAGTCCCACCTCTGTTTTGACAGCAGCACCCCTAGGTTGTCAGGTCCTTTTGTCTAAGGGCTACCCGATCATAAGCCCCTCTCCTCAATTTAGGTCTGTATCATATTTGGTCTGCATCATTGTCTATCTATTGTTTATCTAATGGGTCGTTTTTCAACTTCATCACTTATATTTTCCATGAGTGGTTGAGCGTTGATAACCTAGCGCCATTCCTGGCATTGGGGAAATGTTTTTTTATTTGCAGCTGCTGACTTTTATATTTTTTGGGGGGACCTGGAGCTCCTCTTTAAACTGAAAGGAAACCATTTTATTATATTGCAGCTCACCAATTCTTAGATGTAGTGGCTGCATTGCATTTTATTTTTTGTAGTGGCTGGTGATCCAGCTAGCAAGTCTTCAAAAGAACAAGCTCTTCTGCTGATATATCAATTACAGGGATGAGACAAATCATTTACCATTGAAAGAGGCGATTACAATGGTCAGCTTTTATATATCTATGTAAACCTTTATCCCAAAAGTCCGCAGGACTTTTGAAAATGAACGGACTTGCCGCTCATCGGCAAGTCCGTTCATTTAGCACGTGACTTCAGATTTGTAGCTAGCGTAGGCAGTAAATGCCGCCGCGCTGGCTCCGTAAGCTGGCATGGATTTAAAGGGACTCCCAACGCCGAAATCCACGTCAGACCCTCATCCGAGCACGCAGCCTGGCAGGCCAGGAAAGGGGTGGGGACGAACGAGCGCCCCCCCCCCCCCCTCCTGAGCCGTACCAGGCCGCGTGCCCTCAACATGGGGGGTGCCCTGGGGAAAGGGGGCCGTGCGGCCCCCCCACCCCAAAGCACCTTGTCCCCATGTTGATGAGGACAAGGGCCTCTTCCCAACAACCCTGGCCGTTGGTTGTCGGGGTCTGCGGGCGGGGGCTTATCGGCATCTGGGAGCACCCTTTAATAAGGGGGCCCCCAGATACCGGCCCCCCACCCTATGTGAATGAGTATGGGGTACGATGTACCCCTACCCATTCACCTAAGGTGTAAAATGTAAAGTAAAAAAAACACACACACTTTTGAAAAAATAGTTTATTGCACTGCTCCGGGGGTCTTCTTCCGTCTTGGGGGTCTTCTCGCCGGACTCCCCCGCCATTTACCAAGCTCTTTTACCGAGCGGGGGAAGTCCGGCTACCTTCTTCGTCGTCGGCGCCGTCTGGGGGTCTCGATCCGCCTTCGGGGGTCTTCGGGGGTCTTCCGGGGGTCTCGTCTGTTCTTGCCGCGGTCGCCGTCTTCCGCGCCGCCGGCGCCTTCTCCTTCTTCTTGTCCTTCTTCTTCTTCTTCTTCTTCTTCCGATGTTGACCCGACGCTCTCTCTGCCCGGAATGCCTGTGCCGCTCTGCGCTGGGACTTATATAGGGGCATGGGGACAGGGTCACATGTTCATGTCACATGGTGACCCCGCCCCCTTGCGATGTCACAGTCCCAGCATCCTCCGGGACTGTGACAACACAAGGGGGCGGGGTCACCATGTGACATGAACATGTGACCCTGTCTCCATGCCCCTATATAAGTCCCAGCGCAGAGCGGCACAGGCATTCCGGGTAGTGATGGGAAGTCCGGATCTTTTAACTGAATCGGTTCATTTCGAACTACTCACTGAAATGAACCGATTCAATGAATCGATTCTTCGGTTCTTCGGTTCACTTGCTGAGTCTACTGACAAGCAAGTGAACCACAGCTCTGACTCAACCTTCTTAAATGATTAGAATCAAAAAAATGATTCTTCACAGAAGGTTGGCAGGTCCTGGGGAGGTTTTTTCTTGTATTTTCCTTTCTCAGAGCCCAATCCTATTGTTGTTGTGTCAGACTGACCCACAAAAAGCTGTGTAAATGAAAAGCGGATTTTTGTGCATGTGAACCTCATTCTGATGGGGCAACTTCACAGTTAACATTGCTAGCCATCACATTTTTTCCGTTGTCTTTACAGCGCATGCACAGGAAAAATTTGGATTTTACTACCGCGGGCGAAGTACCCACGATAGTAAAATCCAATCGTTAGGCCCGGTTCACACTGCTGCGGTGCGGGAACGCTGCGAATCTACTGCGGGTTCCTGCACCGCATGTCTCCCGCCGGCAGTTCACACTGCCCTATGCGAGCTGCTGGGAGTGTCAGTGAAATTTTAATGACACCCCCATAGCAGCTCGCATATCGCAGTGCGATCTGCAAACTCGGACAGGAATCGGATCGCATGGTGAGAACACCATGCGATCCGATTCTGCTGTGGACCGAAAAAAGGGTCCTCTTCGATTTTGGGCCGAATGCGATGTGAATTCAGCCATACTATCTGTATGACTGAATTTGCATCGCACAGAGATCGCATATGATTTGAACTGCAGTGCGGTGCAAATCATATGCGATCTCCCGCACCGCAGCAGTGTGAACCGGGCCTTAGGCTCCTTTCACACTAAAGCAACTTGAAAGTCATGCAATTTTTGCCACAATTTTTACTGTGACTTTGATGAGATTTTGATGCGACTTGAAGAAATACTTATGTAATCTTGATGTCTCTGCCTCAAGTCGCATCAAAATCAGACCAAAGTAGTGCAGTGACTACTTTGCAGTCTGGCAGTGACTGGAAGACGCACAGATATGAATGGTACTCATTGAAAATCGTGGGGTACCACTTGTCATGCGACTTTGTAGTCCCAAGTCGCAGGACAAGTCACACAAGTGTAAAAGGGGCCTCATTATGCACTGTAAAGACTACAGACAAATCTGATGGCTATCAATCTTAACTGTGAAGTTGGCCCATCAGAATGCAATTTACACGCACAAAAACAGGCTTAGCGTTTACACAACTGTTTGTGCGTCACCATAAGTGATAATATTGGCTGCTCCTATAGATTGCTTTATCTGACAGAACACCTGCTACCCAGGTTACTGAGCACAATCCTATACTCATATGATGATATAACACACCCCAGATGCAATAAAGAGAACCTGTCACTTCAACAAACTATCACATAGGGGATTGTTAAGTGAAAAAATAAAAACTAAAACCATCCCCACTGACCCTGATATCTGCATGTGAATAAATGTGCGTAGGGCATGCACATAAACAATGATTTATTCACACGTTAGCTGTCACCACACCAAAAAAAAAAAAAATCCAAGGGGCATGGAAATCTCAGGACCAGAACGCAGAACAATATTACGCAGACGGCAGAAAAATATACTATAAAGCAGGATAAAATTTATTTTTGTGTTATAAAAATTAGACTGCTCCCTCATTCAGTTATATAGCTACTAAATTAGACACATGTCCCAGAAGGGATATTTTTCCCTTTTAACATGCATATTTCCTTTAGGATAAGCCAACTAAATACTAAAGGGTTAAATAATTAATCTGAATGAGGATATCTTCTTATCATGACTCTGTCCTCTCTGTCTTGAAAGCAGTCTGTAGTGTACTACTGATCACTGATTCAGTGTGTTGTTCTACATCTTGTTCTGGTGGGGACTCATGGTTCTTTCAGTGTACTGAGTTCTAATAACTCATATGATTCTTTAACTCGGTAACTCATGTGATTCTTTAACTCGGTTTAGTATGTACTCCTGTCGCTGATTGGTTGCAGGGAGGGGCCGAGCTCTCTCACTCTAGGATCATATTACCATTTAGCAGGCCTGCTATGCTGTGCTATGTACTGAGTGCACAGTGAACTGTTTCAAACGGATCAGTTCACTCAGATGAATCGACTCACCCAGTTCACTGAAAAGAATCGATTCAAAAGAACGATTCGTTCATGAACTGGACATCACTAATTCCGGGCAGAGAGAGCATCGGGTCAACATCGGAAGAAGAAGAAGAAGAAGAAGGACAAGAAGAAGGAGAAGGCGCCGGCGGCGCGGATGACGACGACCGCCGCAAGAACAGAAGAGACCCCCGGAAGACCCCCGAAGACCCCCGAAGGCGGATCGAGACCCCCAGACGACGGCGGCGACGACGAAGAAGGTAGCCGGACTTCCCCCGTTCGGTGAAAGAGCTTGGTAAAAGGCGGGGGAGTCCGGCGAGAAGTCCCCCAAGACGGAAGAAGACCCCCGGAGCAGTGCAATAAACTATTTTTTCAAAAGTGTGGGTGTTTTTGTTACTTTACATTTTACACCTTAGGTGAATGGGTAGGGGTACATCGTACCCCATACTCATTCACATAGGGTGGGGGGCCGGGATCTGAGTGCCCCCTTATAAAAGGGGGCTCTCAGATTCCGATAAGCCCCCGCCCGCAGACCCCGACAACCAACGGCCAGGGTTGTCGGGAAGAGGCCCTTGTTCTCATCAACATGGGGACAAGGTGCTTTGGGGTGGGGGGGCCGCACGGCCCCCCTTTCCCCAGGGCACCCCCCATGTTGAGGGCACGCGGCCTGGTACGGCTCAGGAGGGGGGGGCGCTCGTTCGTCCCCACCCCTTTCCCGGCCTGCCAGGCTGCGTGCTCGGATAAGGGTCTGACATGGATTTGGGGGGGACCCCCACGCCGTTTTTCGGCGTGGGGATTCCCTTTAAATCCATGACAGGTGACGGAGCTAGCGCGCCGGCATTTACTGCCTACGCTAGCTACGTACCTGAAGTTACGTTCGAAATGAACGGACTGCTCCGTGTGTGGGCAAGTCCGTTCATTTTCAAAAGTCCCGCGGACTTCAAACATTGCCTGTTCACCGAACAGCGAACAATTTGGGGTGTAACTCCATGCCCTTCAGGGTGTAACTCCATCGCTGGACCCCGGAGCAGAGACCACCCATTGCTGGATAGCAAGAGTGGATTATCACCGCTGGAATATTTTTAAATTTTTTTTATTTTTAATAAAGGACTTTTCCCAACGGTGTCAGTGTGTTTTTTAACTAGTTTTTACCCTTCTTTTGTGAAATGGTAGGGTACTTTTGTACCCCCTTACCATTTGAAACAGGGGGGGCTGGGATCTGGGGGTCCCCTTGGGACCCGGTGCAAGTGCCCGGCGGCCGCGATGTCCGCCGGGCACCCGCGATTGCCCGTTAAAACAACAGGACCGTGCGGGACCGTGGAGCTGTGTATGTAAACACACAGCTCCACTTCCTGTCAACGGAGAAGAGACCGATCATGTGATCCAGTACGGAGGAACACATGATCGGTCTCCTCCCCTTTGAGTCCCCTCCCCCCACAGTTAGAATCACACATATAGGGAATACATTAACCCCT
>CM053028.1:50928946-51068704 GCA_028564925.1 Lithobates sylvaticus
TTTTTTTCCCACAAATAGAGCTTTCTTTTGGTGGTATTTGATCGCCCCTGCGGTTTTTATTTTTTGCGCTATAAACAAAAGAAGAGCGGCAATTTTGAAAAAAAAACACAATATTTTTTACTTTTTGCTATAATAAATATCCCATTTTTTTTAAAAAAAACTATTTTTTTTACTCAGTTTAGGCCGATAAGTATTCTTCTACATATTTTTGGTAAAAAAATTTGCAATAAGTGTATATTGATCAGTTTGCGCAAAAGTTATAGCGTCTACAAAATAGGGGATAGATTTATTGCATTTTTTTTTTTTTTTTTACTAGTAATGGCGGCGATCTGCGATTTTTTTTCGTGACTGCGACATTGCGGCGGACACTTCGGACACTTTTGACACATTTTTGGGACCATTCACATTTACACAGCGATCGTTGCTATAAAATTGCATTGATTACTGTGTAAATGTGACTGGCAGGGAAGGGGTTAACACTAGGGGGCGCTGCAGGGGTTAATGTATTCCCTATATGTGTGATTCTAACTGTGGGGGGAGGGGACTCAAGGGGAGGAGACCGATCATGTGTTCCTCCGTACTGGGATCACATGATCGGTCTCTTCTCCGTTGACAGGACGTGGAGCTGTGTGTTTACACACACAGCTCCACGGTCCCGCACGGTCCCGTTGTTTTAACGGGCAATCGCGGGTGCCCGGCGGACATCGCGGCCGCCGGGCACTCGCCCCCCAGGCGGCCGGGAATGGGAGGACATCATATGACGCCCACCCAGGATGGGAGATCCACCTTGTGGGCGTCATATGACTATGGGTGGGTATTGAAGTGGTTAAGGGGAACTCCACGCCAAATTAAAAAAAAAATGGCGTGGGGGTCCCCCTCAAAATCCATACCAGACCCTTTACCGAGCACGCAACCTGGCAGGCTGCAGGAAAAGAGGGAGGGACGAGAGAGCGCCCCCCGATCCTGAACTGTACCAGGCCACGTGCCCTCAACATTGGGAGGATGCTTTGGGGGTCTGTGACCCCTTCAAGCACCATGTCCCCATATTGATGAGGAGAAGGGTCTCTTCCCCACAACCCTGGCTGGTGGTTGTGGGGGTCTGCGGGCGGGGGGCTTATCAGAATCTGGAAGCCCCCTTTAACAAGGGGACCCCCAGATCCCAGCCCCCCCTGTTTGAAATGGTAAGGGGGTACAAAAGTACCCCTACCATTTCACAAAAGAAGGGTAAAAAATAGTTAAAAAACACACTGACACCGTTGGGAAAAGTCCTTTATAAAAATAAAAAAAAATTAAAAAATATTCCAGCGGTGATAATCCACTCTTGCTATCCAGCGATGGGTGGTCTCTGCTCTGGGGTCCAGCGATGGAGTTACACCCTGAAGGGCATGGAGTTACACCCCAAATTGTTCGCTGTTCGGTGAACAGGCAATGTTCGAGTCGAACATGAGTTCGACTCGAACTCTAAGCTCATCCCTACTGGCCAGTAATGCACCTTCTGTATTAGAGTGTCCCCACTCATCATGAAAAAGCACAGGGGGCACCTTTGGACATCAGCATTGTCAGTCTGGGGGGAGGGGAGTGTTAGATGTACTAGCAGATTTATATATTGTAACAAATTGAAGCCAAACTCCAGCTCACACTTTAAAAGCAGGTACAGTGTTTTTTATTCCTTTTGGGATAAAGGTTTACATAGATATATAAAAGCTGACCATTGTAATCGCCTCTTTCAATGGTAAATGGTTTGTCTCATCCCTGTAATTGATATATCAGCAGGAGAGCTTGTTCTTTTGAAGACTTGCTAACTGGATCACCAGCCACTACAAAAAATAAAATGCAATGCAGCCACTACATCTAAGAATTGGTGAGCTGCAATATAATAAAATGGTTTCCTTTCAGTTTAAAGAGGAGCTCCAGGTCCCCCCAAAACATATAAAAGTCAACAGCTGCAAATAAAAAAACATTTCCCCAACGCCAGGAATGGCGCTAGGTTATCAACGCTCAACCACTCATGGAAAATATAAGTGATGAAGTTGAAAAATGACCCATTAGATAAACAATAGATAGACAATGATGCAGACCAAATATGATACAGACCTAAATTGAGGAGGGGCTTATGATCGGGTAGCCCTTAGACAAAAGGACCTGACAACCTAGGGGTGCTGCTGTCAAAACAGAGGTTGGACTCCATCTGTGAAACAAAAGAGAGGGGAAGGGAGGGAGACAGTGACCACTCTAGTGTAGTACATTCTAACAAGCTTTAGTTACAAAGAGAAATTCGAAATTAATACTCACAAAAGTATAAAAAAACACACACATATACTGTATGTATGTGTATATATATATATATATATATATATATACACACACACACATACATATATATATATATATATATATATATATATATACTTAGCACCAAAAGATATATGACCAGAGTATATAGATGTCCTAACCAAAAAATATAAACGGTACCATGAGAGGTTGAATTTTAGTAGCCATAGCAGTTTTTTATTCACAACACCAAAATTGACAACATATTACATATTAGTATACAGTGACATTTACCGAGAGGTGTTAAGGCCATCGTGGGCCAAAAAAAAAAAAACCCTGGTATCTGTGCCATACCATAAGGGGGGTCTCTGATAAAGCAAGGACTTAGGTACATTTCCACCAGAGCCAACACAGATATAAACCTGAACCCAAATTCAATCATAACAAAGGGGGGCACCATACCTCCATTAAACCAGATTGAATACTAGTCTTCAAGGACACAAAAATCCCTACTGACTGCAGTTACAAGACAAATAAGAAAGCCTCAACAACATTCACCCAAGAAAACAAGATAATCTGAAGAAACCTTAAACCTGGAGTGGAAGATCTGGAATCTGAGGGGTCTCCCTCTTTCAAAACCCCAACTCACCTGTTAGTTCCAGCAATACTTGAATCAGAATAAAGCTGGATACACACTATACAATTTTCTTTAGATTTTTTCCTTTTGTTTAGCGATACCCCCAATTAAGAGGGCCGCAAGTTTGATTTGGGTCCCTGAGTACAGCCCCACCAACCCCCCGGCAATCTGCTCTACCCACTCTGGCACAGTTAACCAACAGGTGTATGTGTATGCACATATAAATATCACTTATACTCTAAGTGTAATGGACTCAAACTCACAGGCAGACTGCTAGCTGAAATAACTGTCTTTACTTTGGCAATATGAAAAGAAATGGTAACATGCATTTAACATTTGACTTACAACACATGAGCAGGTCCCTGCAGTATGCACTATAACATGTACACATATATGTGTTTAAACAGCAATGGGGAACGGAGCGCCACGTGTAGCGACCGTCTGCTATGCACCTCTGAGGTGCAACAAATCTAACTGCGACTATCTAACGGACCAGGCCTGATCCCTAACAATAGAGCTCAGTCCTTGGGAGAACACAGTATTCTTCACCGGCGGTAAATTTGCCTTGGCAGTTCAATAGGCATAAAGTGAAATAACAGTGCAAGATGAGCTTTTCAGCTCGCTCACCACTGCGGATACCGTCCTCAGCTCCGGGACCTCCACTGGCGGCGTCGGGCCTCGTTCGTCACAGCCCCTGCGTTCCGGTCCTCCCTCTGACCGACCGTTCTCAGGCAAAAGGCTCCGCTCTGCTCAGGCTGACAATGAGGTGTGAGAGTCTCTCTCTGTCTGCTGCAAGGCCCAGGCTTCAGGCCTTCAGCAGTCCCGGTCCGCACAGGTGTCTCCTCTCTCTGTGATCCCTGCGTCAGAAGAGGAAGAGGCGGTCCTTCCTCTTTCCTTATATCACCTCCCCCATCAGCCTCTCGGGCGAAAACAACCGACCTCCCGGGAGCCTGGGGAATTATGGGAACTGTAGTCTTATCCCCTAAAAGGGGAACAACCCCGCTACACACTCCCCCCACTTTGAATCTTTGGTCCCCAAAGACATTGTTCAATCTACAAGCCTTTTTCGAAACAACACGTTCACATAATTCAGACAGAGGAGCCTCCCACCAATTATCATAGGATGGGGAGCTGTCCTGTCTACAGGTCGCTTCAGTGAGGGCGACCTGTCTAACTGTGCCAGAGAGTGAGCTGGGGTTGCCCTCCACCAAATGAACAGTGGATGGGTCAGGGCGTTCAGCACTCCTCCTTGCTGTGGTAACAGAGTCCTCTGAACTTTTTCCCATTTGGGGGTAAGTTAACTTCTTGGGAGGCCTCACAACTCTGCAAGCTCTCTGTTCTCTTGGCACTTCAGGCACTGATACCCCAGGCCCTTCTTCAGGAACACATTCTGGCAACATCACTGGTTCTGGAACATCTACTTCCTCTTCTTCTGAGTAGAGACCAGGGATATCTTCCCAGCACTCGGGCACAACACTGAGTGGAACAAACTCTGTAGCTTCTGGGTTCAATGTTCCATCTTCCACATCCTCAGTAAGTGGAAGATCTATGGCGGAACTTCCTGGAGTTGAGGAAGGCCATAGCCATTCAAATTCTCATTTCTCTTCTTCTGCCGGTTGGGGGCCCTGTCCCCCTTTAGTTTGGGAGGTCTGGGACCGAGTGTTGGTTCTGGGGGTATCCAGAATGGAAACAGATTCAGGTAAGTCTCTCGCTGGAGGTATTCTGACTGCTTCAGTGAGTGGGAGCAAGTGATTCCTATGCCAGGTCTTCAAAGGCCCCACTCTCCCTTCTGGCTTCAACTTATAGACAGGCAATCCTGGTAGCTTTCTACAGACGATATATGGCTCTGATCTCCATCTATCAGCAAGCTTGTGTTTTCCAGGGATCCCTAGATTGCGTAACAGTACACGGTCCCAGGCTGTAGGTCTTGTACTCGAACCTTCAAATCAAAGTTCCGCTTATTTCGGGCCCCCCTCTGGTCAGAGGCCGCCTGAGCTTTTTCATAAGCTATCTTCAAACTGTGCCTCAGTCTGTCCACATATCCTTTGTGAGAGGCCTCAGAGGCATGGTCTAAGGAAATGCCGAAGGCCAGATCCACTGGCAACCTTGCTTCTCTCCCAAACATAAGCCGGTAGGGGGAGAAACCCGTCACATCACTGGTTGTACAGTTGTAAGCATGCACCACAGCTGAAATGTGTTGGCTCCAATGTTGCTTCTTCTCTGTCTCCAAAGTTCCCAACATGTTCAATAGGGTCCGGTTGAACCTCTCAGGCTGTGCATCCCCTTGAGGGTGATATGGTGTAGTTCTGGTCTTCTCTATTCCCAAAGAGTCCAGTAACTTCCGGATCAGGCGACTCTCAAAGTCCCTTCCTTGATCTGAGTGAATTCTCTGTGGTAGTCCATAATGAACAAAGTATTTTTCTAGGAGCACTTTGGCCACTGCCTTCTGGTCCTTGGTTGGGAATGCCTGGGCATAACGGGTGAAATGGTCGGTTATCACCAGAACATTTCCCAATCCACTCAAATCGGGTTTGAGGCAGAGAAAATCAATGCATACCAGATCCATTGGGCCTTGACTCTGTAGATGGCCCATTGGGGCAGCTTAAAGGGGTAAAGTCTTCCTCTGGATGCATCGTGCACAGGAATGGCAATGCTCCTCCACTTCGGCCCTCATGCAGGGCCAATAAAACCGGTCTCTGACAAGTTGGAAGGTTCTCTCTGCTCCCAAGTGGCCATGCTGGTCATGTAAGGCAACCAGCACAGTCTCTCGATGCTTTTCGGGGAGAAACAGCTGCCACTTATCTTCTGGGCTATCAGAGGGGCCCCTTCGGTAGACCACCCCCTGATGCACCTGTAATTTGTCCAACTCTCTCCTCAGTAGGCGAGCCTCTTTGGAAGGGTGAAGTCGGAGTCCCTCTGGGCTCTTGTTTTCCAATGCTTCCAGGACCAATTTCCCCATGGGGTCTTCCAATTGGTCACACCTTAACTCTTTCTTTGACAGCTTCGGTAGGCACTCTTCTTCTAGTCGAGTTACCCCACAGTAGCATTTTGGGACTCCCACTGTGGTAACTCCTATCTCTTCAGCTCTGGATCCTCCTCTGGCTTGGAGTTCAGCCCCCTGACAAAGGGCTCGCACTCCTTCTGGGGCCACTTGAGTCCAGTCTTCCCAATCATCGACCATGACATGGGATCTTCGGGACAGGGCATCTGCATCCCTATTTCCAGCCCCTGGCCTGTACTTGAGGCTGAAATTGAATCCAGACAACGCCGCCAACCATCTGTGTCCAGTTGCATCCAGCTTGGCGGTGGTGAATAGATAGGTCAAGGGGTTGTTATCTGTTTTTACAGTAAATTCTGCCCCATAAAGATAGTCCTTTAGTTTGTCGACTACTGCCCATTTGAGGGCTAAGAACTCCAACTTGTGGGTGGGGTAGTTCTTCTCTGAGGGGGTCAGGCTCCGGCTCACAAAGACAACTGGTCGTAGCTGGTCTTCATACTCCTGGTAGAGTACTCCACCTAGGCCCTCATGGCTGGCATCAACATGTAGCTCATATGGTCTAGTGGGGTCAGCATAGGCCAAAACTGGGGCTGTGGTGAGACTCCTCTTTAAGGTTTTGAAAGCCTCTTCACACCTTGAGTTCCATTGGTCTTGAACTGATTCACCGGGCTTCCTAGGCCCCAAGCCATCTTCCTCTCCTTCTGTCTTGAGCAGCTCGTTTAGGGGTTTCGCAATGTGGGCGAATCCATCCACAAACCTGCGGTAGTAGGAGCAGAACCCCAAGAAAGATCGAAGTTCGGTGACTGTTGTGGGTCTTGGCCACGAAGTAACTGCCTCCAACTTCTCAGGGTCTGTAGCCACTCCTTTTTCAGACACTATGTGTCCCAGATAGTTCACAGAAGACTGGTAAAACCGGCACTTCTCGGGGGAAAGTTTGAGTCCCTCTTCACTGAGCCTCTTCAATACTTTCTCCAATCTGGCTTCATGTTCTTCCAAAGTTTTTCCAAAGACAATGACATCGTCCAGGTACACAAGGACTTCTATGAGGTTCATGTCTCCAACAGTCCTTTCCATGAGGCGTTGAAAGGTAGCAGGAGCTCCAGACAGGCCCTGAGGCATCCTGTTGAACTCAAAGAACCCTACTGGGGTTATGAAGGCAGTCTTTTACCTATCTTCTGGATGCATGGGAATTTGATAGTACCCACTCTTGAGGTCCATCACACTGAACCACTTAGCTCCAGATAAACTCTGTAAGGCATCCTCTATCCTTGGCGTGGTGTACTGATCAGGAATGGTCCTCCTGTTGAGAGTTCTGTAGTCAATGCAAAGCCTCAACGACCCATTTTTCTTCCTGACCACCACTATTGGGGAGGCATAGGGGCTTCTGGACTCCCGAATCACTCCCGTCTTCTTCAGTTCCGCAAGCTGCTCCCTCAGATCCTCCAGATCTGCTAGCGGGACCCGCCTTACTCTCTCTCTGAATGGCTTGTCCTCTTGCATGCGGATTCGATGGGTGGCACTCCTCGCACACCCCACATCAAACTCATCTTTAGAGAAAATCTTCTCCCATCTGGTCAGCTGGGCCTTGGCTCTCTCCTTCCAAGCTCCAGGTAGGTTTGGGTTTTCCATGGAGAGTTTCTTCCAAACATCTTCTCCTTTACCCGCCCCTTTCACTTCTGACCAGCCAACTGGGACAGCAGGACTCACCTGTCCCAGCAGCATCCTGGCAGGGATCTCCACGGGCCGCTCCGTGGGGTTCCTCACACTCACTGGGACTCTTCCTCTGGCCTTCTTCAATGCCTTGATTGGGATCACTTCTGGGATCACTTCCAGGCCTGAGTGACCCTCCATTGGGTCAGATTCCAGCATAACAAAGGGGCCAGGCTGCTCCCAATTAAGCTTCACCGTGGCCCTAAGGCAGGTTACCTCTCCAGGCTGTAACACCGCTCCTTCTCTTCCAAGCCTCCACACCTTTCCTATCCCCTCACTTGGGGGCTTCTGCTCTAGGACCAACCGCTGGTAGGCCGCCTTCAGCATGGGATGGATCTTGGGAGCTGAATGATTCTGCTTCTGTACAAGGGGGGTCAGGAGCCTTCTGACTAGATCCGTGTTCGTCCCTATGATCAGGGAAGTCTTGCTGGTTCCTGGCGGGCGGGGGCACACCACTGCCAGGGTGTCAAACACTTCAGCCTTTCCAGCCACGGATGGGTCAAAGGTCAATCGTATGGGTAGGTAGCCGTCGTAGGGGAAACTCTGAGTTCCCAATCCCCATATCTCCAGCTCCTCTATCTTCTGAATGGGCAGATGACTCAGGTATCTGTCATAGAAGTCCCTGTACAATAAGGTCACTTGTGCTCCAGTGTCTAGGAGGGCCTGTGTGTATACTCCTTCCACTTGGATGGGTACAGTAGGAGATGGACCAACCAGCTCTTCTGGGTAGGGCCGAGTTGATGCGGTCTTCTTCTTTGGACTCTTTTCTTTCCAACTAGATCTGCGCTTGATTCTTTCCTGAGCCTGGTATGCATTAATTTTCTCCCTCGCTATGGGAGTGTGAACCCGCTGAGGGACATTGTTATCTCTCACTTTTAAGGATTCTCGCTTGGGAGTGCCTTGTCTCTTCGGAGGGGTCTTGCCCTCTCTCTCTGGGGTGTATCTTGGTTGCGGAACCCTGGGTTCCTTCCGAGGGGTTTGATCTCCTCGCTTTCTTTTCCTGTTATTCTTCTTGGAGCTCACTGAAGGTGATGGGCACCCGGTTGACTCCTTCACCGGGGGCCCTCTGGCGTTTCCCGCCGGCTGGCGGCTATCTGTTTTCTTCCTCTTGGGACTGGAACATACAGCTGCAATATGGCCAATTCCCCCACAATTAAAACAGATCATCTCTCCCCAGTCAGGTGGGGATGCTGGTGCTGAAACAGTTGGAAATAATTCCCTCCTGCTTGCTTCTTTCTTGGGACTGGGCGTCTCTTTCGCCACCAGAGATGTCAGTATCTCCATCATCTGGGACATCTGCAACTTCAGGGCATCTACTTCTGTCTCTCTTTCAGGGGTTAAGGCCGACCTGACCGTGGCCACTGGAAGTTTTGTAGACCCCATCGTCTGTTTTTCCCGTTTCTCTTCCAACATGGCCTCTTCCTCTCTGACCATCCGAATGAGATCGGGGTAGTCCAGGCTCTTCCCATCCTGTCTGGTGCGTAGTACTAGTGCAACAGGGTCTAGGGGTTGGGCTCCCCTCATCACCTGCTGAGCACGGGCTTCGTCTACTTTCCCCGGATCTATCCCCTTCTTCAGGATAATCCTATGCAGGATCTTGTCTATACGTCCCATATACTCCGACAGCTTCTCCCCTGTCTTCTGGTAACAGTGTTCCAGTTGATAGGTAAGCTCCGTGATTTTCTCTGTCCCACCAAACACACTTTCCAGGATGTCTAGGTAGTCCTGGGCAGTGCAATCTTTCTTGCTTGTCTTCAGGTTGCGTATGGCCTCTAAGGCAGGCCCTTTTAGGCTCTCAACAATCCTTTGCTTCTTTCTACCTTCTGGGACCTCCCATTCTTCCAAGGCCTGTGTGGCGCCATCTAACCACTCTTCAAATCCCTCTTCCCCCGAGGGTACAGGTTTCCTCCCTGAAAACATCCGGAGTTTCCTGTATCCCGACATCGGGTAGTCCCCGGGGTCTCTTCTGCACTGAGTCACAATCTCCCCTAGGACAGCGCACAGTTCTGCACTAAGAGTGGTTTGTACAGGTACGGGACTCTCTGTGCCCTTCTGCTCTTCCTTCTTTGGGGATAGCATGGTTTTCATTTGAAAACAGTCTCCCGTGCGCGGCAGCGCATGCAGCAATTGATAGGTCTGACCATCCAACGCTTGTATGCTTTGGCTCCTGAACTGCTCTGGGGTCTCACTTCTCCATTCTACTAGGGCGTATGTACACCCGCCCTCATTTCTCATGTCCATTATCCGTGATTTGTGGCATGGGGATAGGGACATTATGAGCTGCTTTACTGCCTCTTCCTGCCATATCCCTGGCAGCTCAATGACTGCTGCTGCGGCTGGATCAGTGCCCCATATTGTGTACCACCGTCCCACTTCTATCGGGTCCATGCCGGTACCTTCTGGCGGGTTTTCCCGCTGTCTCAGGATCCCGGATTACGAGCCCCCACGTGTAGCGATACCCCCAATTAAGAGGGCCGCAAGTTTGATTTGGGTCCCTGAGTACAGCCCCACCAACCCCCCGGCAATCTGCTCTACCCACTCTGGCACAGTTAACCAACAGGTGTATGTGTATGCACATATAAATATCACTTATACTCTAAGTGTAATGGACTCAAACTCACAGGCAGACTGCTAGCTGAAATAACTGTCTTTACTTTGGCAATATGAAAAGAAATGGTAACATGCATTTAACATTTGACTTACAACACATGAGCAGGTCCCTGCAGTATGCACTATAACATGTACACATATATGTGTTTAAACAGCAATGGGGAACGGAGCGCCACGTGTAGCGACCGTCTGCTATGCACCTCTGAGGTGCAACAAATCTAACTGCGACTATCTAACGGACCAGGCCTGGTCCTTGGGAGAACACAGTATTCTTCACCGGCACAAGAACTGTAGAGGTGGTGCACATGTAGCTTTAAATGGTGTGTTTGTAATCCACAAGAAAGAACAATCTTCTGCTCTGAGGTAAATTTGCCTTGGCAGTTCAAAAGGGCATAAAGTGAAATAACAGTGCAAGATGAGCTTTTCAGCTCGCTCACCACTCCGGATACCGTCCTCAGCTCCGGGACCTCCACTGGCGGCGTCGGGCCTCGTTCGTCACAGCCCCTGCATTCCGGTCCTCCCTCTGACCGACCGTTCTCAGGCAAAAGGCTCCGCTCTGCTCAGGCTGACAATGAGGTGTGAGAGTCTCTCTCTGTCTGCTGCAAGGCCCAGGCTTCAGGCCTTCAGCAGTCCCGGTCCGCACAGGTGTCTCCTCTCTCTGTGATCCCTGCGTCAGAAGAGGAAGAGGCGGTCCTTCCTCTTTCCTTATATCACCTCCCCCATCAGCCTCTCGGGCGGAAACAACCAACCTCCCGGGAGCCTGGGGAATTATGGGAACTGTAGTCTTATCCCCTAAAAAGGGGAACAACCCCGCTATTCATTAAGAAACTGTATTGCCCATATGGACGAGGAACCCATGGAGAGAAGAAGGTGCACATAACCACTCAATATGTTGCATCTATTTGTTAGAAGTGTTAATGTCCCACCATCCCCTGATGAAGTCACATGACGCCACGCGTAGGGACAGGAGAGGCATTCAATACAAACAAGGAAGCAAAGGGAACGAGCTCGGCGCTCGTCTAAGATAAGAGAAAATATTTATTGTTATTCTGTGAGTTCTATTGTGAGTACTAGGTACTATATTAAACTGTTTTTATTGAGCAAATAAATTTTAAACATACTACACTATACGGTCCCCCCCCCTCATCTCTTACCTATCACTCCGGCATCTGCCGTGAGCTACAAAGGCTAGATATACCTGGAACCAGGGAAAAGGAATACGTACCTACCCAGGCAGACCACCGTGAGGGAAGGAGAAGAAAGCAGACCCCTTTACATCATTTATATGCGGTTAACCCTTTGCCGCAAGGTAAGGGTCCATTGCTCACTTTAGTGTACCCCACACGAAGAGGAGCGACCCCCACTGCTTGAAACACGCCACTGCACGGATATCACCTTTGACCCAAGGATCACATCACTACCCTACCCTTCTTACCACAAGAAATGATTATATACTTATAAACTATTGAGGATTGACTTATTTATCACGGACTTATATGCATGCAACATAGTCGCAGATGACTATTTTATACGCATCCTGCACTATGCGATTTTGGTCGCATATGACTATGCAATTTTAGTCGCATATGACTATTTTTTACGCATCCTGCATTATGCGATTTTACCTATAGGATATCTGTGTGTGCACTTTGCGTCTGCACCTAGCATTTCGTTATATTTTATATTTCAAACTTTATTCCACTTTGTTTACTGGTAGCTTTATATTTTGCCAGGGATTTTTTTCATCTATAGTCACGCTGACTAGTCTCATCCAGCTTATACATTATTTTGTATGCTTGCACTTTATATTTATTGTTCTACTGTTCACTCCAGTGCAACTTCTCTGCACATACCTCTACTCATCACATATCTCCAATGCGATTATATTTATCGTTTTATCCGTCACTCAATCACTCAGTCGCATTTTTAGCCTGTGCACTAGCACTTTAAGGATTTTATATTTTGTTCACCATCTACTATGCACTTTGGAATTGTTTATCTATAGACGCATTTTTACCATATGTTCACTTATATGATTTTATATGTATATCTGATTTTTTTATTACCTGCTTATGGTGTTTTATTAGTAGTTTTATTTAGGTGCTATTAGTTCAATTTACACTCTCGCACCTTAGTACTATTTACAATTCTATTATATATATTTTTACCTGGGTTCACCAATAGCAATTTTTATTAACCTGTATTGGTCACACCATACCCCTTATCTTGTATAGTAAGGGAATTATCTATCTCAACTCGCATTACTTCAACTTAATAGTCGCATCATCAACTACTATTGTCTCATATGATTGCTACACTTAAAGGGTTTACGTCTTTATCCCATTACTGCCACCTTGTGGTAGATTTGGCCACCTCCCTGGGGAACAGCGCAGCACCATCCCCACTTTTATATTTGTTAGAAGCCTTCCTTAATCTAATATGCCTATTAACAAACCAATATACGTGTAAATGTGTAAATTAAAAGTACAATTGAGTTGTTATATTTTATTTGTTTTAGATTGGGAAAGTAAAATATATAGACTTCATAGTCTATGTGGGGAAAAAAAAAACATATATACATATATATATATATATATATATATATATATATATATATATATATATATATATATATATATATATGTTGTTATTGTTCAGTAGTTTAGTCATGTCCAACTCTTCGTGACCTCGTCAACCATAGCGCGCCAGGCTTTTCTGTCCTCCACTATCTCCCGAAGCTTGCTTATTTTTATGTTTATTGTTTCGATGATGCTATCTATCCATCTTGTTTTCTGTCATCCTCTTCTCCCTTTTCCTTCCATGTTTCCCAGCATTAGGGTCTTTTCCAATGAGTACTCTCTTCGCATTCGGTGGCCAAAGTATTCATGTTTCAGCTTCAGGGTCTGTCCTTCCAGTGAATATTCAGGGTTGATTTCCTTCAGGATTGACTGGCTTGATCTTCTTGCCATCCAAGGGACTTTCAAGAGCCTTCTCCAACACCATAGTTCAAAAGAATCAATTCTTTGGCGTTTAGCCTTCCTATGGTCCAAATTTCACAGCCATAGGTTACTACTGGTAATGCCATAGCTTTGACTATACAGCACTATGTCGGTAGGGTGATGTCTCTGCTTTTTATAATTGTGTGTATATATATATATATTTATATACAGGCTTGGTTTTTCTGTACATCTCTAGTGAGCAACATGAGGTGTCAA
The DNA here is from genome assembly GCA_028564925.1 of Lithobates sylvaticus. Taxonomy (NCBI): domain Eukaryota; kingdom Metazoa; phylum Chordata; class Amphibia; order Anura; family Ranidae; genus Lithobates; species Lithobates sylvaticus. The sequence continues at coordinate 50,942,388 of CM053028.1, forward strand.
TAAGTCATGAGTTGGGTAGCACTCCTCCTCTTAACTTTTGCGAAAGCTAAGGTTTCCATAAGAGTTTGTTAAATATATAATAATCTATAATAAGGCTTACCTATAGGTAGTGGAAATATCTCCTAAATTTGCACCGTTTAGCAGATATTTACTATACATGCAGCCAGTGACATCACTGGCGCATGTGCTCTGAAGGAACGGCCAGAGCTCTGTGCCGTAATCGGCAGCTTTGCGCGGCAGTGATATTATTGCGGCTCCGGCCAGTAACGTCAGAGTCCGCGAACCCGAAACAAGACGGGTGAAGATGGAAGCGGCTGCAGCGCTGACATCTTGGGGCTTGAAGAGCTTTGTTTTAAAGTTTAACATAATGCAATACATACTAGCACATTATGACCTTAACTTGCAGGGTAGGGGAAAAAAAACGTCCAGAGGTTTACAACCGCTTTAAGTATGTAAAAGTTAAGAATACAAGTTTTATACTGTAATATTTCTTGATTAAGATTTGAATATGGGAAAGGATTTTGCATTGAGCATACATTTCTTGGTATGTGGATTTTTGTAATACTTTGCGTGCTCCTAATACTCTTCATGCTCCTATGAGCAGAAGATTACAAAGGGACTTTGGGCTCACACACCCTTACACGAGGAGTAAGTCTCGGTTCACATGTGGGAACCAGCACGATTCCTGTGTGGGTTCCCACATTGCATCTGATTTGCAGGCAGCTCACACTGACATCTGCAAACCGCTGCGGGTGTCAATGTAAAGTTAATGACACCCCTAAATCAATTCGTAGAACACAGTGTGAACTGTGGAATCGGATTGCATGGCCCTGAGCACCCATGGGTCCTGCACCATTTTGGTGCGAATGCATTGCAATTTCAGCCTTACAAACTGTATGGCGGAATTCGCAACGCACAGACATCGCATGTGATGTGCACAGCAATGCGGTGTGATTCACATGTGATGTCTGGCTTGGCATTAGTGTGAACCCAGCCTAAGAAAGGAGATGTGTCAAAAACATAATTATACTTTTTGACATTGTTTTATTTTCTCTATTATAAATTTTTTCTTGTAATCTTACACTACTTTGTTAATAAATCCATTTTGAAATTTTAAACAAGAACTAGACTAGGACAGCGAATCTGAAGCTATTACAAGAGCTGAATTATTGTGAGATGTTTTTTTTACTAGTATCTGAATAATGTTGGCTTGATTTGATTGTTTGTCTTGGCTGTGTCCTGACCCCAGGCCTGCTCCTCTATCTAACAGAGCTTACCCCGTTGGATTTATTTCCACTTCGTGGTTGATCCTTGATATACTCACCCTGCCTGGGTTTGCTATGCAGGGGTTTCATTTGCACTTCAATTTATATGTAAGTATATCCATCATGCAGATTCATGACATACTAATTATGTAATTATATATATATATTTCTATAACTCTTGTTTAGGACTTGTTTTTTCTACAGACACAAAAGTACTATGGCTGTTCCTGATGAAGTGGATGCAGCTCAACGAAATGCGTAGAGACTACAGTCCTCAAGTGAATTTATGCATTTGTTCTTCCAACATTGTATTTACAGTTGTGCTCATACGTTTACATACCCTGGCAGAATTTATGATTTCTTGCCATTATTCAGAGAATATATATGATAACACAAACATTTTTCTTTCACTCATGGTTAGTGTTTGGCTGAAGCCTTTTATTATCAATGTGTTCACTCTTTTTAAGTCATAATGGCAACAGAAACTACTGATCAAAAGTTTACATACTCCAGTTCTTAATACCGTGTATTGCCCCCTTTAACATCAATGGCAGCTCTAAGTCTTTTGTGGTATTTATGGATGAGGCTCTTTATCTTCTCAGATAGTAAAGCTGCCCATTCCTCTTGGCAAAGCCTCCAGTTCCTGTAAATTCTTGGGCTGTCTTGAATGAACTGAACGTTTTAGATTTCCCCAGAGAGGCTCAATGATATTGAGGTCAGGAGACTGAGATGGCCACCTTCACTTTATTCTGTTGTATCCAATGACAGGTCGACTTGGCCTTGTGTTTTGGATCATTGTCATGTTGAAATGTCCAAGTAAGTGCCATGCGCAGCTTCCTGGCTGATGAATGCAAATGTTCCTCCAGTATTTTTTGATAACATACTGTATTCATCTTGCCAACACATTTGACCAAATTTTCTGTGCCTTTGTAGCTCATACATCCCCAAAACATCAGTGATCCACCTTTGAACATTTCATCATAGGCCTTGTTGACTCCTCTCCAAATGTAGCCTTTATGGTTGTGGCCAAAAATATCAATTTTGGTCTCATCACTTCAAATGACTTTGTGCCAGAAGGTTTGAGGCTTGTCTCTGTGCTGTTTAGCGTATTGTAAGTGGGATACTTTGTGGCATTTGCGTAGTAATGGCTTTCTTTTGGCGACTCGACCATGCAGCCCATCTTTCTTCAAGTGTCTCCTTATTGTACATCTTGAAACAGCCACACCACATGTTTTCAGAGACTCCTGTATTTCACCTGAAGTTATTTGTGGGTTTTCCTTTGCATTCCGAACAATTTTTCCTGGCAGTTGTGGCTGAAATTTTAGTTGGTCTACCTGACCGTGGTTTGGTTTCAACAGAACCCCTAATTTTACACTTTTTGATTAGAGTTTGAACACTGCTGATTTGCATTCTCAATTCCTTGGATATCTTTTTATATCCCTTTCTTGTTTTATACAGTTCAACTACCTTTTCCCGCAGATCCTTTGACAATTCTTTTGCTTTCCCCATGATGTTTCTGTTGCCATTATGATTTAAAAAGAGTAAACACAGTTGATTGATAATAAATGGCTTCAGCCAAACACTAACCATGAGTGAAAGAAATGTTTTTGTGTTATCATTCATATTCTCAGAAAAATGGCCCAGAAATCATAAATTCTGCCAGGGTATGTAAACTTATGAGCACAACTGTATGATTTTAAAACTTTATATGGAATAAATTGTATATTTTTTCATTACACAGATATTTATCTTTTTGGCACAACTCTCCAAAGTCCCATGTGTGAACAATTGTTCTCTTTGGTTCATATATGTTTTAGGGACTTTTAGGCCCCTTTCACACTGGGGCGGGAGCCGCGGCGACGGTAAAGCATATTTATATTCTATATTTAGCGCTGCTTTACTGTCGTTTTAGCCGCGGTATTCAGCCGCTCGCGGGGCGGTTTTACCCCTGCGAGCGGCTTTGCGGCGGTATTGCCGCGGTATTACCGCGGTGTCCCATTGAAATCAATGGGTAGGAGCGGTATAGGAGCGGTGAATACACCGCTCCTATACCGCTCCAAAGATGCTGCTAGCAGGACTTTTTTTACCGTCCTGCTAGCGCACCGCTCCAGTGTGAAAGCCCTCCGGCTTTCACACTGGAGTGAATGGGGCCGTTTTTTCAGGCGGTGTACAGGCGCTATTTTTAGCGCTTTACAGCCTGAAAACTGCCCCAGTGTGAAAGGGGCCTTAGGGACAGGGAGTTCTGCCACTGTCTTAGCACTAGTGACTTATGTTCTTCTTTAAATGGCTTGATTTGTTATAAGCTCAATGTGTTACCCTAGTCAAAAAAGTTGTTGATATAATAGGTAAGGGTCAGAGTACCTGTCAAGTTTTTACTTGGTATTTCATCTCACCTTCTGTCTTAAGTAAAGGGAAGTCCTGATGAATACATATATATTTGTGGTCAGTAAAGCATGTGATCACACTTCTATGTTTTGCCTTTTCTAGAGTGAATATGGGCACTTAACAGTTACAGAAGTAAGGACTTGTGCATGGGTAATTGTACTGTCCACTAAGGTTGTCTGCCAGAAAAATTTGACCATCGATAGCTCAATTCAGTGCTGTGCAAAATAACATAATTTCAAAATGAAGGTAGTACTAATGATAATAATGCTATTCCATCATTTTCACTTTAGTTGTTTGCAACCACTCTCACAACAGACAGAAAAACTTGGTATACGACCAGAGAATCACTAATTACCTGAGCATCTACAGTAATTGAAATTAATGCTAATGCACTTTGTAGTTGCAGGGAATTAATCCAGTATTGTTATGATTAACCGAAATCCCACCTGTTACAGAATCTAATTAGGCAAGGTGCAAATATTTAGATGCTCATCAACGGAGGAATACTTTGGAATTCACATCTTACATTTGTAATTTTATTAAAGTGTTTAACCTCAGTTATCTAAAGTTTTTGCGGTATATGTAGTGCTTATAAATAATCAGATTGTTTTAATGGCAGCCCAGCGAGTCATTTAGTGAACCTGGGTAATAATAACAGAGGATCTGAACTTGGCATGATTATTGCAATTGAAACCTTTTAAAATCCCTATGCTGCCTACTGACCAGAAAAGATAGGGAACTACTACTGAGACTTGTTATTTTAGCAGTATAGCGAATACAAAAAGTGTACAAGTATACAGTACATACGGCGCTCCTGGGAAAAGTGTAGAGTCACTTAGTCCTTTGGAACCTTCATCTGTGTCTGTAGACCATCAACAGGGTAGAGGAAGTGATGAGGCAACTGGATGGATGGATGAAAGCGTAATCAATGGATGGCTGAGCAGGAAAAGGGACCGAGACTGTAACCTCTGCAGCTCCAGCAGAAGATCTGGGTAGGCTTACCTAAATGCAGAAGAAATGGAACAGCAGGGGGCTGAGCTCAGTATATAAAAAAAAACACTTTATTAAAATATTCAGCACACTTACACTGAAGTTAGCATGAATCAGCATTTATTGGGAACACCTGAGACCAAGCAGCTGTGATCAGTGTGAGACTGTAGGCATCACTAAGCAAACACAAACCAAGGATGACAGGGCTCCAGCCAACTCAAGGTATGGATAGAAGCAGCGGCATTCTCAGCCACACATGAGGATGACAGCTGCCAAAATGCCTGGTGGATGTCAGGAGAGGGGGTGTGCATGACACGTTTCCAGGGACTTTGCCGTTTTTTTCAAATGCATGGACAGTGGAAGGAAGTGATTGCATAGAGCCAGAAGGGCTTGAGAGGGAGGGGGGAGAAAAGCACAGAAGACATAGCTGAGCAGTTAACCCTCAGCTTGCAGACTGCCAGTATCAGGGAATTCAATGTTACTACTGGAGACTGGGAAAGAGACAAGAAAATACAAAGCAGATTAAACAAAATAGCTGCTCTGTAAACTTTACGGATTAAGCATTACACCAGGTGAAATACTTGAATATACATGGATAAAATATTACACCAAAATAAGAGATGTGGATAAAAAGATATATGCAGTGCAAATGATATTACAATTAATATTACTAGAAAATATATTCATATATAATTAAAAATGTATATATATTAGGAATAATGATGTATATAAGACAAATATATATTAAAAAAAATGGTGATGTATGAAATAAACATGTCTGGAAAATAAATATATGCACTTATGTAACAAAGAAAAAAATAGAAAAAATTGCACAACTGATATCCATTTTTAGTCCAATGAGAATAGTACATGATAACAGATGCTGGGAATATTTTCCAAAATTGAAAAATGTATAAGAACAGGGAGAGAACCTTGTGTTTATTACAAGATAGTACACGTTTCTCATTGAGACCTCCTGGTGGCAGAGTATTTAGATGATAAATTCAAGAAGTCACAGGGGGGAATTTGTTCCAAAACCCAAACCCAAAGGCCATGGGCAGAGCAATCATCAGAAAAAGAGGGAGAAGTCCCTGGAAACGCATTATGCATACCCACTCTCCCGACATACACCAGTCATTTTGACAGCTGTCGTCCTCGTGTGTGGCTGAGGACGCCGCTGCTACTATCTATACCTTATATAGGTCTCAGGTGCTCCCTATCCATACTGTTGCATGCTAAATTCAATGTAAGTATGCTGCTAATTTTAATTAACTGATTTTTTTTTTTTATTTGACACTGACCTCAGCGCCCTGCTATTCGTTTTCTTCTTTGTTATTTTAGCAACCTAACTGAGGAAAAACACTGATTCTTTCTACCTTATCCCCTTTCCTCTCCCCTTCTACATTATTACCCCTTAGCGCCAACCGTACGGACATATATATATTTTTTTAGAGCTGGTGGTCGGCTTTTTATTGATAACAACCGATGTGGCTAAAAGCCACTGTTATCCTAAAGGAGTTGCAGGGGACGTCCCCCCTCCCGCCGCCTTCCGATGCTCTTCCCTGGCCTCCCGTCCCAATGGGAGACCCGTTTCATGATCCGGCACCTCCGCCGGCTGGGCTGAGACTGGAATGAAGCCAGAAATGTCTCCTATGTAAAAACACAGAAGCAACGTCACAATGTCCCTTCTGGTTTACTCGGCTGCTAATGGCGCTGACCAATGGCCCTCTGACAGCACTCGGTGATCGTCTTTTTTTTCCCCTTGCGCTGACAGCGTGAGGAAAAAAAATACAGATTACTGAGCTTCTGTTTACATCACGTGATCAGCTGTCATTGGCTGATAGCTGATCACGTGGTAAGGGGCCAGGATTGACCCCTTATTCAGATATGTGGTCAGCCGAGTCTCATAGACTCGGTGATCACAGAGCGTGCCGTGCGCGACCCGCAGTGTCGCACACACTGTGCTTGCTCGGACTACGTCCATGGATGCTCTCCTGGCAATTAAGGCCCACGCTGCATCCGTGTTTCGGCTATAGCGCGGGCGCCAAGTAGTTAAAGCACGACATGTTAGGTATCTATTTACTAAAAAATACGGATTTTAACTTGTATGCAACAAATGTCAGAAATAGGCATAGGCATGAAAGGGTTATTTCACACTTCTCTTCAGGTTTCATATTCCCCCCTTCTTCATTGACAACTACCCCATATAGACAATTTCAACCTTTACATATTTTTATTTCTCATGCATATCTTCTGGTCCATAAGCACACACAACACAAAATCAACAGGCACTGAACTCAACTGATAAAAGACATATTTGCACAATCTCATGATGGTAACAATACAACTGTATTACCTATTGTTTTAAAAAGAATAAAACATGTCATTTTAAAAACAGCTTTTGCTGTTCATCAATTGATGTGCAACTATAAGCTACTGTACAATGCGATCAATAGGTTTTTATAACAATTTTATCTTGTAAAAAACAATTAAAATATTAAAACAGAAAAATCTGTACATTTTGTCTATAATTTTGCATAATCTAAAAACTTAGTAACCAGGTATCCAGGATGCATACACACATTCAAGAGATCACATGCATGCATCAAAGAGTGCACAGTGTCTCTTCTGATGTTCTTCCAGGTGGGGGAAGTAACTTGTGTTGTGAAGCAAGAGATGTAAGGAGGAATACAGTATCAGCACAAATCAAGGAAACATGAAGCAAAGCAAATTTGCAGTGATCTTTTTTTTTAACCTTGCCTGCAAAGCTTTAATAGCTTCTTGATTTGTTACGCTCACTATAAATAGTTTTTCAGTACTTCGCTGTACACATGGGTGTTAATCAATATCATAGCCAATTTGTGTATTCTCCTTTTTATGTCACAATAAAATATCTCATCCCAAATATCTGTAATGTGTTATCCTTCATATTTATTTATTTTTGTCTTGGCAAGACTATCGTAATCCTCTCTCATCTTCAGATGGTGACTTGCACAAGCTTTGTGATCTCCATCCAAGAATACTGTCATGGTGCCAACAAAATAGTTTATAAATCTTGGAAAACCATTTCCTTTAGGTAAATACAAATGTAAGAAGTATTTAGCGTTATTAAATGATTTGCATTACTATATACTTTGTGATGGGTTTTTAAAGCATGAATATTTAAGAGCAAATTGATATTTTGCAAAAAATAACACATTTCTTAAAGCTAGACTTAGGGCATACAGTAAAATACACAGAGAATATATATATAACTAAGTGTGCGATATACATATGTAAATTTAGTTTTCCAGAACTGTAACAGAGTTCTGGGGGTTAATTGTATAGGTCTTTTACTTTGGCATCAGTTTGGCTGGGCTGTACTAAAGTTCTGCCTGGCCATAGGTGCAGTGAGGCACCTGAGACAGGCTGAGAACCAAGCCTGGTTGGACGTGTTAGGTACCAATCTTTCCCGGAGCCAATCAGTGGGCGCGCCTGGCCCCGCTGCGTAGTCTGGAAGGGGTATTTAAGATGCTGAAGTCACGTGTTCAAGGTTCAGCTGCTGCTTTGATTCCTGGTTCCGGTCCAGGCCAGTCCCGGACCCAGGAGTGTCTGCCATCCCCGCAAGCATGGTCTCGATAACCAGCCCCAGAGGCCATCATGGTCTGGGGTGGGGATCTGTCTGTTCCCGAGCCTCGGAACTGGCTAGTTCGAGGTCCAGTAACTGAAGGAGGATTCGGAGGTGTGCTCTCGGTATTGGAGGTACACGGCAACTCGTACAAGTGACCAGGGGAGGACCCTTCGGAGGAGGGCCAAGAAGCTGGCTGCTCGGTAAGAGCCTGGGAGCTGAGTTGTATGGACGCTAGAGAATCCACACTTCCCACAGTGCCGCCAAGAAGGCTGAGAGATCCAGGTACTGTGGGAAAGGCTCCTACTTGTCTTCGGTTACAATCTAGTCTGTGGCAGAGACTTTGTAACATTTCCGGATCACATGTTGGCTGCTAAATCTATGGTTAGAGGTTTATCCAGCAGTGAAGCGCCCAGTTGCGAGTGGCTACTCTCTGGGCTGAAATTCAGACATTCAGTGGATGTCAGCAGTTCAAAGTGCCTGAGTTTTATCACCTGTGCCCTCTATTCCCACCTGAGACTGTGTTATAGTTGGATGTTACCCCTGCAAAATAAAAACCTTGAAAAGGACTTTTATGTGTCAGCATCTGAAGTCACTGGGTACTAACCCTGGGTACCCCTAGACAACAACCGACAAGCCACAAGGAGGTAATTGGTAAGCCCAGAAAAGTCAAGGCTGCCCCTAGGGGTTATGGCCGCTACATACAGTGGTGTGAAAAAGTGTTTGCCCCCTTCCTCATTTCCTGTTCCTTTGCATGTTTGTCACACTTAAGTGTTTCGGAACATCAAACCAATTTAAACAATAGTCAAGGACAACACAAGTAAACACAAAATGCAATTTGTAAATGAAGGTGTTTATTATTAAAGGTGAAAAAAAATCCAAACCATCATGGCCCTGTGTGAAAAAGTGATTGCCCCCCTTGTTAAAACATACTATAACTGTGGTTGTCCACACCTGAGTTCAATTTCTCTAGCCACACCCAGGCCTGATTATTGCCACACCTGTTCACAATCAAGGCATCACTTAAATAGGAGCTGCTTGACACAGTAAGGTCCACCAGAAGATCCTTAAAAGCTACACATCATGCCGAGACCCAAAGAAATTCAGGAACAATTGAGAAAGAAAGTAATTGAGATCTATCAGTCTGGAAAGGGTTATAAAGCCATTTCCAAAGCTTTGGGAATCCAGCAAACCACAGTGAGAGCCATTATCCACAAATGGCGAAGACATGGAACAGTGGTGAACCTTCCCAGGAGTGGCCGGCCGCCCAAAATTACCCCAAGAGCGCAGCGACGACTCATCCAAGAGGTCACAAAAGACCTCACAAAAACGTCCAAGGAACTGCAGGCCTCACTTGCCTCAGTTAAGGTCAGCGTTCATGCCTCCACCATCAGGAAAAGACTGGGCAAAAATGGCCTGCATGGCAGAGTTCCAAGGAGAAAACCACTGCTGAGCAAAAAGAACATCAAAGCTCGTCTCAATTTCTCCACAACACATCTTGATGATCCCCAAGACTTTTGGGACAACATTCTGTGGACCGATGAGACAAAAGTGGAACTCTTTGGAAGGTGTGTGTCCAAGTATATCTGGCGTAGAAGGAACACTGCATTTCAGAAAAAGAACATTATACCAACAGTAAAATATGGTGGTGGTAGTGTGATGGTCTGGGGCTGTTTTGCTGCTTCAGGACCTGGAAGACTTGCCGTGATAAAAGGAACTATGAATTCTGCTGTCTACCAAGAGATCCTGAAGGAGAATGTCCGACCATCTGTTCGTGTACTCAAGCTGAAACGAACTTGGGTTCTGCAGCAGGACAATGATCCTAAACACACCAGCAAGTCCACCACCGAATGGCTGAAGAAAAACAAAAATTAAGACTTTGGAGTGGCCTAGCCAAAGTCCTGACCTGAATCCTATTGAGATGTTGTGGTATGACCTTAAAAAGGCCGTTCATGCTCGAAAACCCTCTAATGTAACTGAATTAGGACAATTCTGCAAAGATGAGTGGGGCCAAAATTCCTCCAGGACGCTGTAAAAGCCTCATTGCACGTTATCGCAAACGCTTGGTTGCAGTTGTTGCTGCTAAGGGTGGCCCAACCAGTTATTAGGTTTAGGGGGCAATCACTTTTTCACACAGGGCCATGATGGTTTGGATTTTTTTTCACCTTTAATAATAAACACCTTCATTTACAAATTGCATTTTGTGTTTACTTGTGTTGTCCTTGACTATTGTTTAAATTGGTTTGATGTTCCGAAACACTTAAGTGTGACAAACATGCAAAGGAACAGGAAATGAGGAAGGGGGCAAACACTTTTTCACACCACTGTATATATATATATATATATATATATATACACTATATTGCCAAAAGTATCGGGATGTCTGTCTTTACACACGCTGGCATGCCAGTCTTTATCCGTAGGGTTCAATATTGAGTTGGCCCACCCTTTGCAGCTATAACAGCTTCGACTCTTCTGGGAAAACTGTCCACAAGGGTTAGGAGTGTGTCTATGGGAGTGTTTGACCATTCTTCCAGAAGCGCATTTGTGAGGTCAGGCACTGGTGTGGATGAGAAGGCCTGGCTTGCAGTCTCCGCTCTAATTCATCCCAAAGGTGTTCTATTGGGTTTAGGCCAGTCAAGGTTCTCCACCCATAACTTGTTCATTCATGTCTTTATGGACCTTGCTTTGTGCACTGGTCCAAATCATTTGGTGGAGGGGGGGTTATGGTGTGGGATTGTTTTTCAGGGGTTGGGCTTGGCCTCTTAGTTCCAGTGAAGGGAACTCTTAAGGGGTCAGCATACCAAGACATTTTGGACAATTTCATGCTCCCACCTTTGTGAGAACAGTTTGGGGATGGCTCCTTCCTGTTCCAATATGACTGCGCACCAGTGCACAATTCACAGTCCATAAAGACATGCATGAGCGAGTTTGGGGTGGAGGAACTTGACAGAGTCCTGATCTCAAACCAATAGAACACCTTTGGGATGAATTTGAATGGAGACTGTGAGCCGGGTCTTCTCGTCCACATAAGTGCCTGACCACAGATATGCGCTTCTGGAAGAATGGTCATACATTCCCATAGACACACTCCCAGTGTTGGTCATCTTACTTTAAAAAAGTAATTAGTTAAGTTACAAATTACTTCTCCCAAAAAAGTAATTGCGTTAGTAACTCAGTTACTACATTGGAAAAGTAATTAGTTACGCAGCAAAGTAACTGACTTTTTTTTAAACTCTGCAAGGGGCGTCTATCGTGTAACTAAGGGGCGGGTCTAGTATTACTGTAAGCAAGGGGCACATTTATTATTATTGTTATATATATCGTGTAACCAAGGGGCTGCTCTATTATTACTCTAACCAAGGGGCAGATCTGTTATAGCGTGTAAGCAAGTGGCGGGTCTATTATTATTATATCGTGTAAGGGGCGGATTTCTACAGAAGAGGGCGAATGTTAAATTAATGGGCAGAGCTCTATATATAACAATAATAATAAATGCGCCCCTTGGTTACAGTAATACTAGACCTGCCCCTTAGTTACACGATAGACGCCCCTTGCAGAGTAGCACGAGCATCGGGAGCGTGCGGAAACGCCTCATACTATTACATGTTAACTGTGCCTGCGCGGTGTAGAGTTCACTCAGAGCTGTTTAGGTTCGGCAATTTTCGGAAGCTCCGTAGTCCTTCGTACTGCGCAAGCGCTGCGCCTGCGCAGTACAGGGGGTTCTTATCCGGCGGGGGAACTTTTTCGGCAGGACACCGGAATTACACTACTGCCATCTAGTGGCGGTAGATGTAATTGGGGTAACTAAGCCAAAGTAATGGGAACTGAGTTACCATGAGGGGAAAAGTAATCAGTTAGATTACTCGTTACCCTCTAAAGTAACTGAGTTACGTAACTCAGTTTATTTTAACTCAGTTACTTACATCACTGCACACTCCTAAGCCTTGTGGATAGCCTTCCCAGAAGAGTTGAAGCTGTTATAGATGCAAAGGGTGGACTGTCTGCTGAAAACGTGTCACAGAAGTGCAGAACTAACTGCACTCCTGAGATCCATAGGATCTTTGGCTGTACTTCCCCTTTAAAGCAGCCCTCTCCACTGATGAATATACAAAGCAGAATGGATTTTGGCTTGGTTTCAATCCACCTTGGTCCATCAAGGTTTGTTCTAGCTCCTCCAGTTATATTACCATAATAAAAAATGAATGCAAAGGTCTACATTGAGGATGACACCCTGTTATCATAGGTGCAGTAGGTTTTCAGTTGTAGAAAACAAGAATTTGAACCTCTGTCAGGTTTGTATTGCTGTAACTGTCCCCATTAGAGAGACTTGCTTTGTCCTAATGACCACAGTCACCGGGGCTGAAAGTAAAGGTAAAGTCTAAATTTATTTGTCACCAGAACAGAAATAGAAGAGACATGTTCCACTTGTTCCTGTGACAGCTGTCTAAAAGGGCATTTCCCTAAATTTGGAGAGATCTCCTCTCTTTTCCTGTTGTGTCTGCCACATAGATAGTGAAGGAAGCTTTCACCAAAGGGACAAAAAAGGCAAAAAACACTGATGGTGTTTTTAAAGCAGTAGTAGAGGCAGTGAAAAAAAAAAAACACCCTTCTGCAAGTCAATGGCATAGTGTGCTAGTGTGCACTGCATGAAAGACTTACCTTAAAACAAATCATTCCAGTGGCACGCTGTCACCCCTGACAGGGCTTACATCTTCACCGAATCTTCTTTGCAGGTTTGGAGGCCCTGGTCATTTGACTGGCCGAGCCGCAATGACGTCACTCCCATGTAAGTGCATGGAAGCCATTATCGCGGCACAGCACTCTGCATGGATGGCATACTCAGTATGACATCCATTCAGAGCAAAGTGAACATGCACCGTGACGTCACCCACTGCAGAAATAGTGAATACCTTCAACTATTCCTTTTACCCACAGGTAAGGTTTATTATAAGCTTACCTGTAGGTACAAGTCACCAAGTGGTGTTTACTACTGTTTTAACCACTTTCCGACCGGCGCACGACGATGTACGTCCTGATTTTGAAGAGGGATATCTCGGTAACGGCAGCAGCTGCTGCCACAACCGAGATGTCCATCTCTTCAGGCGCCGGTCGGCGTTCCGATAATGGTGGTCATCGCGGAGGATTCGCCGCGAGATCACCGTTATCGGCGGCGGGAGAGGTGCCCCCCCTCCCGCCGCTCTCCCGCGCCTTCCGCCGCTTACCGGAACCGTCGGCAGCGGCGGAGGCGATCGGGTCCTTTCTCCTGCTGGGCATAGAGATGAGTGATGGTAAGATGGCCGCCACTCATCTCTATACCATAGGAGGGCGGAAGCGACGTCAAAAACGTCACTTCCGCCCATACCTCTTAAAGAGGAATTTTCAAATGTCATTTTTTTAAATGACATTTTTTTTTTTTTTTTTCCATTGAAGTCCAAACATGAGATCTGAGGACTTTTTGACCCCAGATCTCATATTTAAGAGGACCTGTCATGCTTTTTTCTATTACAAGGAATGTTTACATTCCTTGTAATAGGAATAAAAGTGAGCCAATTAAATTTTTTTTTTAAAAACTGTGTAAAAATAAATAAAATCAAAAAAAATAAATAAGAAAAAAATAAAAAAATTTTTTTAAAGCGCCCCGTCCCGACGAGCTCGTGCGCAGAAGCGAACGCATACGTGAGTAGCGCCCGCATATGAAAACGGTGGTCAAACCACACATGTGAGGTATCGCCGCGATCGGTAGAGCGAGAGCAATAATTATAGCCGTAGACCTCCTCTGTAACGCAAAATATGCAAGCTGTAGAATTTTTTAAACGTCGCCTATGGAGATTTTTGAGGGTAAAAGTTTGATGCCATTCCACGAGCAGGCGCAATTTTGAAGCGTGACATGTTAGGTATCAATTTACTCGGCGTAACATTATCTTTCACAATATATAAAAAAATTGGACTAACTTTACTGTTGTCTTATTTTTTTATTCAAAAAAGTGAATTTTTTCCAAAAGAAGTGCGCTTGCAAGACCGCTGCGCAAATACGGTGTGAAAAAAAGTATTGCAACGACCGCCATTTTATTCTCTAGGGTGTTAGAAAAAAAACAATATATAATGTTTGGGGGTTCTACGTTTTTTTCTAGCAAAAAAAACTGTTTTAAACATGTAAACACCTAAAATCCAAAACGAGGCTGGTCTTAAAGTGGTTAACCATCCCCTAATTAAAAAAAAAAATGAAGAAAAAAAAATTGGCTTTGTATATTTTTAAAGTTAAACTCAATGGACTTTTGTTCTGAGATAACTACTCATACGCATCATAAAATGCAGAAAACGTACTCAATCTTTAACAAATTAACATTATGCCTGGTGAGGAAAAAAATAAACAGCATATAAAATTCCCCTAGGAGACAACAATTCATTAATGGACTTTTGATCCTTTTACGCGTTTGTTTGTTCCATAACAATGGACGATAATTAAGTTAAAACTGTGATTATTTCATTTTGGAATTGTACTTTCTTGGAACTAAGATCAATAATTTTAAGGGACACAGATGGTCTCATTAATTACTCTGCCAGTTGCAATTAGGGTTTTATATAAATGTTTAGCCACAAATAAAATACATTTGTTCTTGTGTCCATGGTCTCCCTTGCCCACCAGAGGAGTTATTTATTCTAAATCAGGAATAAACAAAGGCTTGCAATGTACCATGTCTGTGTTTGTGGGGAAAACATAATTGTCACATTGCATTTTTATTATTGTTTGTATTTTGTTGTGAAGTAATTGCTAATCAGAAGCTGAAATCCTTCAAAAACAAGTGGTGGTGGGACTATGATCCCTTTTAGTCATGAGAAAGTATTTCAGTTCATGTATTACATTTTTTTTTTTACAAATTTGACAAGTTTTGTTCTTTGGCTTGGCCATGCATACTGGAATGTACACTTGACCACATGCTCATGTAAAATCCAGAAACAATTCCTTTTGGTATCCATTATGACCATTTCCTGATTGTGCAGGTTGTCTTCTAAGTATATACCTATTGATATTTGAAGTTCTAGCCAATCATTTACCATGAAACTGCAAATGCTGGAAAATGTTGAATGAAAAAAGATTTATCACCTCTACTAGTGCACACAATAAACAAACAATCTGCGTTAAATCAAGTAAAAAAAATAATAAAGACCACTATCAAGTTCTTACTCTGCATGGCAAGGGTAGTGGGTAGGAGTAAGCTGGAGCAGATCACGTATGCTGGTGACTCTGCTGGACTCTCTGCAATAGATGATCAGCAAAACTCCCTATCAAGTCGTAATGACTTTGACATGGGCTGGTGACAACAAAGGAGGCATCGTGCGTGGGAAGGAGTGCTCTAACATGGTTGGAGCAGCCTAAGGATAAAGTTGTCACCCTATATCAGAGATGAATAATTAGAAACTGGCAGGATCAATCAGTTGTCACGCTTACCCCTAACACAGGTGGTCAGGCACTATAGCTGGCTTCTGTGTTCTTCACCTATAGTAGCCCTCTTTACCATAACACAAGCAGGCCTACCGGTACTCGGTTGCCCCCAGGACTTATACACATTGCTATAGTGCATGGCCACCACACCAGGCTAGCACGAACTGAGCAACGCAAACATGTACTTGCAGTTGGCAGACAGGCAGTGTAGTTCAATGACAGTCCAGGTACAAAGCAAACGAGGTACAGAATAGTTAGGGTCAATCCATAGTCAAAAAGGCAGGCAGAGTTCAGAGAATAGTCCCATATCCAATCCAAGATCATCAACGAGGGAATTCATACAGCAGAGCAGGGCAAACAAACAGGGAGCTTTGAACACACATTACACATGCTTGAAACGGCAGGCTTGGCTGGCTTAAATCAGGTTTGGTCTCCACCCAGAGACTGGCCACATTAATCACCTTGTAGGTGGACAGACCGAAAAAACACTGGATTTTGTCCCACTCCTCTTTGCAGATCTTCTCCAAGTCATTAAGGGTTTGAGGCTGACATTTGGTAACTTGAACCTTCAGCTCCCTCCACACATTTTCTATGGGATTAAAGTCTGGAGACTGGCTAGGAAACTCAAGGACCTTAATGGGCTTCAGCCACTCCCTTGTTGCCTTGGCCGTGTGTTTTCAGTCATTGGCATGCTGGAATACCCATACACAACATATTTTCAATGCCCTGGCTGATGGAAGGAGGTTCTCACCCAAGATTTGATGGTACATGGCCCCGTCCATCGTCCTTTTAATGCAGTGAAGTTGTCCTGTCCCCTTAGCAGAAAAACAAGGTGAGATCCTGCATGGAGCCCCAGACCGAGGGAGATTGACAGTTTTTTTGTTCTTCTTCCATTTGCGAATAATCACACCTGTTTTAACCACTACGCGCCCGCGCTATAGCCGAAAGACGGCTGCAGCGCGGACGCTCCCTGCCGGGAGGACGTCCCTGGACGTCCTCCTGTTTACTTCCCTAATGCGCGCTCCTGAGAGCGCGCATCGGGGAAGTTCTGTGCTGGCCGTGTCCGTAGGACACGGCCGGTCACATCTCGCTGTAAACGGCCAATCACAGCGGCCGTTTACAGCGAGATCGGCGTGTCCAATGAGAGATGATCTCATATGGAAACATATGAGATCATCTGTCAGCGCCGCTCTCTCTCCTCACACTGACAGCGTGTGAGAAGAGAGAGAGATGAACGGCCGAGCGGCCGTAAGTAAAAAAAAAAAAAAAAAAAAAAAATGTGCGATCTGTGCCCGCTGCCTGCTGCCCCCATCTGTCCCCCATCTGTACCCCCCCCCTGCCCGCTGCCTGCTGCCCCCATCTGTCCCCCCGCTCCCATCTGTCCCCATCTGTCCCCCCGCTGCCATCTGTCCCCATCTGTCCCCCCGCTGCCATCTGTCCCCCCGCTGCCATCTGCCCCCCCCCCCTGCTGCCATCTGTCCCCCCCCCCTGCCCGCTGCCATCTGTCCCCCCCCCCCCCCTGCCTGCTGCCCCCATCTGTCCCCCCCCCCCCTGCCCGCTGCCCCCTGCCCCCCCTGCCATCTGTCCCCCCGCTGCCATCTGTCCCCCCCTGCCCACTGCCATCTGTCCCCCCCCTGCCCGCTGCCATCTGTCCCCCCCCTGCCCGCTGCCATCTGTCCCCCCCCTGCCCGCTGCCATCTGTCCCCCCCCTGCCTGCTGACCCCATCTGTCCCCCCGCTGCCATCTGTCCCCCCCTGCCATCTGTCCCCCCCCTGCCCGCTGCCATCTGTCCCCATCTGTCCCCCCCTGCCCGCTGCCATCTGTCCCCCCGCTGCCATCTGTCCCCCCGCTGCCATCTGCCCCCCCCCCCTGCCCGCTGCCATCTGTCCCCATCTGTCCCCCCTGCCCGCTGCCATCTGTCCCCCCCCCCTGCCCGCTGCCATCTGTCTTCATCTGTCCCCCCCTGCCCGCTGCCATCTGTCTTCATCTGTCCCCCCCCTGCCATCTGTCCTCATCTGTCCCCCCCTGCCATCTGTCCCCATCTGTCCCCGCTGCCATCTGTCCCATCTGTCCCCCCCCCTGCCCGCTGCCATCTGTCCCCAGTGCACCTGTCCCCAGTGCCATGTATAAGTGCCACGTGTCATCAGTGCCACGTATCAGTGCCATCTGTCATCAGTGTCACGTGTCATCAATGCCACGTATCAGTGCCATCTGTCATCAGTGTCACGTGTCATCGGTGCCACGTATCAGTGCCATCTGTCATCAGTGTCACATATTAGTGCCATCTCTCATCAGTGCCACGTATTAGTGCCACATGATATCAGTGCCACATATAAGTGCCATCTGTCACCAGTGCCCCACATATTAGTGCCATCTGTCAGTGTCACGTGTCATCAGTGCCCCGTACTAGTGCCATCTGTCATCAGTGCCACATCAGTGTCGCGTGTCATCAGTGCCACGTATCAGTGCCATCTGTCATCAGTGCCACGTATCAGTGCCATCTGTCATCAGTGCCATCTGTCATCAGTGTCACGTGTCATTGTCCTGGTGCTCCAGGGCCTTCAAAAGTGTACTAGGTAGTCAACAAGTTAGATGTGTAATTTATGCTCCTAGAACACGTGATGGCGCTCCCTGCATGTTGGGCCTCTCTATGTGGCCAGGCTGTGTAAAAGTCCCACACATGTGGTATCGTAATACTCAGGAGGAGTAGCAGAATTTATTTTGGGGTGTCATTTGTGGTATACACATGCCATGTGAGAGAAATAACCTATTACAATGACAATTTTGTGGAAAAAAATAAAAAATAAATTCATTTTGCAAAGAATTGTGGGAAAAAAATGACAACATCAAAAAGCTCACCATGCCTCTTACTAAATACCTTGGAATGTCTACTTTCAAAAAAGGGGTCATTTGGGGGGTATTTGTACTTTCCTGGCTTGTTCGGGTCACAAGAAATGAGATCGGTCACCAGTGCATCAGATGTGATCAATTTTGTATAATTCGCACCACAGTTTGTAGAGTCTGTAACTTTCACAAAGACCAAATAATATCCACTAATTTGGGTTATTTTTACCAAAGATATGTGGCAGTATAAATTGTGGCCAAAATTTATGAAGAAAAATTAATAATTTGCAAAATTTTATCACAGAAACAAAGAAAAATGCTTTTTTTTTCAAGATTTTCGGTCTTTTTTCATTTATAGCGCAAAAAATAAAAAACCCAGAGGTGATCAAATACCACCAAAAGAAAGCTCTATTTGTGGGAAAAAAAGGACAAAAAATTCATTTGGGTACAGTGTTGCATGACTGAGTAATTGTCATTCAAAGTGTGAGAGCACCGAAAGCTGAAAATTGGTCTGGGCAGGAAGGGTGTTTAAGTGCCCAGTAAGCAAGTGGTTAAAGAACATCTCTTTAATAGATATGAGCTGAAAACTTGATTTCAACAGGACAGAAGCAGTTTCATGTTCACCAAAATTTGTGACCATTTTAATCAATTGACATTAGAAAAAATGCTTGTAATTTTAAGCTATCCGTGAACACATTGCTTTAAAATGAAAACAGTTAATGATACCCCCTATTGTGCACCAGACTTTGTACAGTAGGCAAAGCTTTCCCAGTTCCAGTGGCTATATCAGCTTCTCCTGCACATGATTGGTCTGTGTTATGTAGATGGGATCATTCATGTACAGTAGTAGTCTGCAGTGAAGTGAGTACAATAGTTTTTTCCTGTTGTCCAAAAAAGGCAAAAAATATATTTAAAAAAACATAAAACACAAAGAAAAAGAAAAGCTATTAAAACCCTTACAATCCCTAAAAAACCACCACAATAAATCACCTTAACCATATGTTTCCTTCCTTATTTCCCCAATATACTTTGCCATTATGCCAAGGCACAATTGTATAAAAAATGTGTAAATTTATTGTCCAAACAAAGCAAAAAACACAAAGAAAAACATTGAAAAGGCATTAAAGCACTTAAAATCCTTAAAACAAAATTATTAAAAAAACATCTAAAATCACCCTAACCATAGTTTGCCTTCCTTATTGGGATACTATATTACAATATATTGGGAGCAATAAAGCACAATTTTATGAAACATTTCTAAAAGTCTAAAAAATGTGGATAAACAAAATTAGCAAATTTTGCTCTAGGACAAATTATTTTTTTGTCAGGAAGGATTGTGCTTTCTTGTCCTGGTACCAACTGCTACTCCTAGCTCTTACATGGTGCCACAGGAGCTGAAAAAATAAATAAAATCCTGCACGGCAACGGCATAATGAGCTAGTATGCACCGCATATTAGCTCATTATGAAATACTTACCTTAGATCGAAGCCCCCGTATTGCAGCCCAGTCCACACCGAGGGAGCTGACATCTTGCCCACAGCATTTCTTCCGGGTTGGCGGCTCCGGCACTGTGAGTGGCCGGAGATGCGATGAAGTCACTCCCTCGCATGCGTGCAGGAGTCTTATTCCCAGCAAAGTCCAGCAGCGTCTGCCGGACCTCAACCCGGGCATTCAGAGCGCCAGCGGCTGCATGCAAAGGGAATATCTCCTAAACCGTATAGGTTTAGGAGATATTAATTTTACCTGCAGGTAAGCCTTATTATAGGCCACTTTAATAGCTTATTATAGACCACTTTTAAAGCTGAAGAGTGCAAAATCGGGTGCAGCCGTGCATGGTAGCCAATCATCTATTGAGTTCAGCTTGTTCAGTTAAGCTTGGACAATAAATCCTGGAAGCTGATTGGTTTCTGTGCAGAGCTGCACCAGATTTTGTTCTTTCCAGATTTAGTAAATAAACTCCAAAATGACTTGAAGTTGAAGCTAAAACAATGCTTAATCTGGATAACATCCTAAGGGAAACTATCTTGGAGCCCTAGTATATACTAAATACTCCATACTCAAACTTTCAAGAGAAATATGGCATGATACCAACAAGAAATTATAGGAGAAGGCGTGTTTAGATATTTCACAGGTCTGAATATGAGGTGAGCGCATATATATGCTGATGGGGGACACAAGGGGGTTTATTTACTAAAACTGCAGGGTGCAGAATCTGGTGCAGCTGTGCATGGGAGACAATCAGCTTCCAGGTTTTATTACCAAAGCCTTAATTGAAGAAGCTGAAGTTAGAAGCTGATTGGCTCCCATGCACAGCTGCACCAGATTCTGCACTCTCCAGTTTTAGTAAATAAACCCCAAGGTGTTTTTCTACTTAGAACGAGTGTTCACAGTTGATTGTCTATTTGTATGTCCGTTTTTCATCCATCCGTTTTCGGATGAAAAACGGACATACATGTACCCCTATGGGATAGCGGGTGTCAGCGGATGAGCATCCGCTGACACCCGATATCTTCCGCTCCGCTATGGTCCGATTCTGCAGACGGAGGAAAACCCTATTTTTCCATCTGTCTGCAGAGCGGATCGGATGAACACGGACAGACGGTCCGTGTTCATCCGATCCCCCATAGGGGAGAGCGGAGATCTGACCGCCCTGTCATCCGCCGGCTCAGCGGGGATCAGCTGAGCGATCCCAGCTGAGCAGCGGATCTTCACGGGGCGGATCAATACAGATTCGTCCCGTGTGAAAGGACCCTTACTGGATTAATATAGGAGCGTTTTAAAACACACAGTCTTATTAGCAGAGGGTGTCACTATAACTTGTTTTTTATTTATTATATTTGTCACAGATTAAATGAGTAGGTTATGCAGTTTTGGCTATTGGGGGTTTCCACCACTGTCGAAAATGTGAATTTTACTTAATTTTTATGTTGCATATATATTATTATTAGTAGTTTTTAATTTTTTTGCATATCTAATACCCTAACATAAATTATATCACTATTTCAGAGGGCTGGCACCTCACTCATTCTTACTATTCATATCTTGGAGCCCTAGTGAGCACCCCATACTCAAACTCTCAAGAGAAATAGGGCATGATACCAACAATAAATATAAACTAATAGATATAAATTCACCCATACTAAGCATCGCAAAAATACTTTAAGATCAAAATATCTCTAATGAATGCTCAAAAAAACACAAATTATTTTAGTAAAGGTTAAATTTACCACTTCAGCCCCGTGAGGTTTACCTCCCTTGCTGACCAGGCCATTTTTTGCGATACGGCACTGCCTTACTTTAACTGACAATTGCACGGTCGTGCAACGGTGTACAGAAATAAAATTGATGTCCTTTTTTCCAACAAATAGAGCTTTCTTTTGGTGGTATTTGAACATCTCTGCGTTTTTTTTTCTGTTGCGCTATAAATAGAAAAAGACCGATAATTTTAAAAAATATATACTGGTATATATTTTTTACTTTCTACTATAAAACACATTTAATAAAAAAATGTAAAAAAACTATTTTCTTCTTCCATTTAGACCAATATGTATTTTGCTACATATTTAAAAAAAAAAAAAAACAATAAGTGTATATCGATTGGTTTGCACAAAAATTATAGTGTCTACAAACACCCAGAAATTCACTAAAATAAAAAATAAAAAATGACCTCCCAGATTTCTGCCTCATTCCTGGCATGATGTTATCCATCTGAAAATTTCTAAACATTATATATATATATATTATTATATATATATATATATATATATATATATATATATATATATATATATATATATATATATATATATATATATAAAACAAAAAAAAATAGAACCAGACAGAACAAATTCCAAGGTTATGTTTGTATTTTGTTATAAAAAATTCAACTCCTGAAAGTTGAGCATTTTTCATCTGGATTCTTTCAGCTCTGCTTAGCGTGTTTATAGGAAAAACAAGGCTAGGTTGTTTGATATGCAGAGAGTGCTTTTCTTTCACAATGCACTAAATCAAATGCCTTGAGAGTAATTTAAAGCAAATTACATCCAAAGAACACTGATTCCTTGATAAATAGCTAAAGCCTAATCAATGTTTTTTTTAAGTGTAGTGACATTTATTATGCTGCACTTCGATACAGCTTAGAGGGAAAAGTACGAGTGCTTGTACCTTTTCTAGGATATTTATCTTATGGAATCATTTTTTAAAGTGACAACAAACTCCGATATATAAAAAAATATCTATTCAAGTATGTATTTTTAAGTCCAAAGGTCCCTTTTAATGTTCTCAGCTTCCTCCAAATCTCCAAATTTGCTTTTATTTTTTTGCTACTGTGAACTGATTTCCTGTTTGAGGGTGGCTACATTCATTCTCCATGGTACTATATGGATAAAAAACAGCAGCCACCCTTCTCCTTTTTGCTCCCGAGATGGACTATTATTAATGTTCAGTAGTATCTATTGGTGGTTTTGTGCCACCACAACTTGTTTATGTATGTGATTTGGTATCTTTCTCTAGCCTCCCTTCCTGTTTAGTGTTAGTTAGTTTACTCCTAGCTAGACCCTCCCCATTTATTCCACGTTCCCTCAGTCAGTGTTATTTCTTCACACAGACAGGGCTCAGGAAAGTCGTTGTTTTTTTCCACTTCAAAAGACTGGAAAAAACATCCTCTGTACTGGAATTAGCTGAAAGAAATGTGTTGGATTGAACTTCTGTGCCTTACTGGAGAGTTAAACAGCCTGTGGATGGGGCCAAGACAGCATACTGAGAGACCAGAGAGACTGGGTCTAAGGAGGTCTGTTAATGCATAAATCAACATTTGAAACAAAATATTATGTAAAGGGAATTTTTTTCTTTTGATTTGTTTTGGATGGAGTTGGGAAGGGTTAGACCCCATGACAAGTTTTATGCTATTAACCACTTGCCGACCGCTGCACAGCGATATACATCGGCACAATGGCATCGGTGGGGAAATGGGCGTCCTATACGTCCCCTTTAAGAGGCGGGGATAGCAAGCGCGTGCCCGCCGCGTACAGCATGACCGTGCCCGCGGGACCGACGGAGTCGACGTCCGCCGGTCTCCCGTCGATCGTGTCACGGAGCCACAGAACGGGGAAGTGCCGATGTAAACAATGAATTTCCCTGTTCTGCCTAGTGTCATGACAGAGATCACTGCTCCCTGTCATCAGGAGCAGTGATCGCTGTCATGTGAGTTAAAGTCCATCCCCCCACAGTTAGAATCACTCCTTAGGACACACTTAACCCCTTCATCGCCCCCTAGTGGTTAACCCCTTCCCTGCCAGTGTCATTTACACAGTAATCAGTGCATTTTTATAGCACTGATCGCTGTATAAATGACAATGGTCCCAAAATAGTATCAAAAGTGTCCAATGTGTCCGCCATAATGTCGAAGTCCCATTAAAAATTGCAGATCGCTGCCATTACTAATACATTTTTTTTTTTATAAAAATGCCATAAAACTTTACCCTATTTTGTAGACACTATAACTTTTGCGCAAACCAATCAATATACACTTATTGTGATTTTTTTTATACCAAAAATATGTAGAATACATATCGGCCTAAACTGAGGAAAAAAATAGTTTGTTTATATATTTTTGGGGGATATTTATTACAGCAAAAAGTAAAAAATATTGTTTTTTTTTTAATTTACTCTCTTTTTTTGTTTATAGCGCAAAAAATAAAAACTGCAGAGGTGATCAAATACCACCAAAAGAAAGCTCTATTTGTAGGAAAAAAAGAACGTCAATTTTGTTTGGGTACAACGTCGCACGACCGCGCAATTACAAGTTAAAGCGATGCAGTGCCGAATCGCAAAAAGTGGTCTGGTCTTTGGCCAGCAAAATGCTCCGGTCTGAAAGTGGTTAAACCTCTTTTGATCCAGATGCAAAACAGATCATTTGGAATAACCTTATTAACCTTATTCACCTTTTCAGAAAAAATAAAAAGGTGAACTAGCAGCCTAAATCTTCCCAGCCCCCCCCCCCCCCCCCCGGGCCGTGTGTATGGCAGCCGGTCTGACAGAAGCTGGCCGTTTGGCAGACTTTTGTTGGATGAAGATGCTGAAAAACCAGAAGCTCAC
The DNA here is from genome assembly GCA_028564925.1 of Lithobates sylvaticus. NCBI lineage: Eukaryota > Metazoa > Chordata > Amphibia > Anura > Ranidae > Lithobates > Lithobates sylvaticus. The sequence continues at coordinate 50,967,023 of CM053028.1, forward strand.
TAGAGTGTTCTGTTGGGGGGGGGGGGTTCCCCCTATCAGAACACAATAGCTCAGCAGGGGAGATTGCTGTACTAATGTCATATCGTTGGTAAAGTGGCTTTGAACTGAGCTGTCAGTTTTTCTTTCGTTTGTTCAACCCGGAGGGTTGAATGAAAAAACCTAATAGTGTGTACTAGGCCAGCCCTCAAAGTTTGCGCTCGCCTGCTCACATTCGGATAAAAAATGAGGAGGGCGAGTATGGACAGGGCTGTGCTGTCCCAGAGCTGGGCACAGGTTATGCTACATTGATAGGCACTTGTCACGCTGCATTAATGGGCACTGGTTACGCTGCATTGATGGGCACTGATTACACTGCATTGATGGGCACAGGTCCGCTGCATTGATGGCCACTGGTTACACTGCATTGATGGGCACAGATTACGCTGCATTGATGGGCACTGGTCAGGCTGCATTGATTGTCACAGGTCAGGCTGCATTGATGGGCACTGGTGAGGCTGCACTGATAGGCAGCACTGATGAGGCTGCACTGATAAAGTTGTTAATATTAATTTTTGTAACTTAATTCTGCATAAAACATTTAAGTGTAATTTCATGAGATAATTTATGAAGGCGTGTTTAGGGGCAGAATTTGGGACGGGGCATGCTAGGGGTTGGGTGGAGCAACTGGTGGCAAGGAACATTTATGGCCTGGCTAGGAGCTCAGGACTTGAAAATTTGTGGACCCTGTACTAGGATTAAAGTGTTACTAAACCCAGGACCCTGCATTCACTATATCTGGTCTCCCCCAGTACATAGAACATGGAAATGTAATTATTTTAGTAAATATAAACTGCTAAATACATTTTCTCATCAGCAGTATATTTACAGTCTTGTGACTTCTATCAGTGTGTGGTTAAAGCTTGTAGGAGGACTTTTCATTTTGCACTGGCTGTCCTATGCGGACCTTAGGTTCCAAAGGGAGTATAACAAACATGCTTTGCTGCATATATAGACTGATTTTACTGTTGTGGGTTTAGTAACACTTTAAGGGTCCCACTCTGCAGCTGATGGGCAATTACTCAGATTGCGGCTGCTTCCAAAGGCAACAAACAATAGGACATTGAAAATATTTAAATTTTTTTATTTTATTTTTTATTTTTATGTATTTAGCTGATTTCAACTGAGAAAAGTACGGGTGTAACTTAACATGTACACTGAATTTATTCATATGCTAGAACTCCAGGCTATGTGTTGCTAAATAGATGCAGCTACCTTCAAATATCAAAGGAATTACACTAAAGGGACTCATTAGTATTATTGTCTGTATCCATGAAACTCAACTCATCTGTATTGTGTCATCCTTTCTGGGAAAACACACTTGCAGATAAGGTGTTCCCCAGGCCTCTCCAACCATGCAGGGATTTCACGCTTCGTCCCTGTGTGAGGCTACAGGTGAAAGTGTGTCATATTTAGTGATTTCATCAGCTCTTTGCCTTAGTACAGTACCCTGATTTGCAGTTAGATTCATTAAAATCCATGAAATAGTACTTTATTTTAACACTGTTGGTGTTTTGTATTTCCTGTACAACTGATGGCTGCTATGGCCGCTATTACCCCAGCCACCAATCATATTCAATCCCCTCTGTAGTAGGAAAATCTGGAGCATCAGATTCCTAGTCTGTCCCACCCACTTACTATTAGACATGTGCACAACAAAAAAATTTGTTTATTTTAGTTTTGTTTTTTTCGTTCCCGTTGATTCGTAACAATTCGTAAGTTCGTAAGTCGTCGGTGTTCGTATTCGTAACGATTCGTATTTTAGAGTTATTTTTTCGTTGATTCGTTTTTCCGTTAGTTTAATATTCGTTTATTCGAAATTCGGACGCATTCGTATTTATTCATACTTTCCTAACATTCGTAACATTCAAAGATTCGTAATCGGAGCATAATTCATAATTTTATGTAATGTGGAAGGACGTGCGGGAGCTGAGCTCCGTTCAGAAAAGCATCACCGCGGCAATCCATAGCCATCTGAGCCCCACTGTAGCCCCTTCTTACTAACATCGGGGCCTGGATACCCCCCGATCCATAGCCATCTGAGCCCCACTGTAGCCCCTTCTGACTAACATCGGGGCCGGGATACCCCCCGATAATCTGAGGCTGAACGGTACCCTATTTCGGCCGTCGGGCCTGTTGTTGCCCAGGCCGGAGCCGAAATACACCCGGCGCCATCTTGAGGCCTAGCACAGGAGAAGCCACCCACCTCGCCTGGGACGGACTGCCCGGCGCCTCTGCGCCTACCCGACACACCGGCCGGAACATCAGCGGTGGTCACAGGACTCCGGCCTCCACAGACTCGCCCGGGGACCCCATTGTGCGGATCCGGCCCTCCAGAGCCAGAGGCCGCGCTGCGGCCTACCAGACCGGCCGTCTTAAGCATCCGGGACGCAGTGAGTACCTGGAGGGGGTCACCCCCCAGCCCCCCACCACCCGGGACCCTAACATCCATAACACCAGCTTAATCCAGCCAGCCGGAAAGGCCCGCATAGCTCGGGGAACGGGCCTGGGACACACTTAATAGGATAGGCCACGGCTTCGGCCTACCTGGAAGCGGCGGCCATCTTGCTACACCCAGGTGCCCCCCAGCAACTAACAATACGGCCCATTAGAAGATAGAGGGGCTACGGAACCTAGATATGGCCGCATAGATATGTTCCCCTGAGCTCCCGGCCGTCCCCCACATACCCCTCATACACCAGTGAAAGGAGCAATATGCACACCGCAAAGAAGAGAAACGCAAAGAAGAACAATAAGATCGTAAAACCTGCTTCCCAGACCCCATCCTCTGGAGAAATTAGAAGGCTTTTCCTGCAATCTCAGCTCGGCTCACCGGAGCTCAAAATGGCGGCGCCATCTGCAGAGGAGACGGAGGGAAGATCACCTCTCGCCTCTTTATCCCCGCTTATAGGTTCGCAATCAGCTGACTCTTATGGCGATTTCCCGGTTGACGTCCACCAGGAGGAAGGGGAATCCTCACAGATGCCCCTCCAGATAAGCGGCGTAGACCCAGAACTGCGGGCTCTTCTACAAGCATTACCGACGAAAGCTGATATTGCTGCATTGATTAGCACAGTAGAAACCGCGCACCGCAAAGAGCTGAAGGCGGTCAGGGCAGATATTAACACACTCACCTCCAGACTAGAGACGGGTGAGACCTCGCTGGCAGCTATGGAGAGACGCGTCACGGCAGTGGAGAAAACACAAACAGTGCAGGCGGAGGCCCTGATCGACCAGCAGCTCCGCTTGGAAGAAATGGAGGACCGGAGTCGCAGGAACAACCTGCGAATCCGGGGCCTGCCAGAGGCTACGGGCTCAGAAGACCTGGTGGACACAGCAATGGCAATCTTCAGAGCCATAGAATGCGTCCAACTCCCAGAAAGACTCGTCATCGATCGAATCCATAGGGCACTAGGCCCTAAGTCAGCAGACCCCCTGAGGCCACGGGACGTAATTTGCAGGCTCCATCATTACGTACATAAAGAGCAGGTACTCCGTAAAGCATGGGAAGCGGGAGACCTGGAATTTGACGGTGCGCAATTGAAAATACTACCGGATCTTTCCAGGGCCACGTTGCAGAGAAGAGCACTGATGAAACCTATCCTAGACCTTGCCCGCAGGAGACAAGTTACTTATCGCTGGGGGTACCCACTTTCAGTGACATTCAGAAGAGATCAGAGGTACTTCAACCTACGCAAGCCAGAGTCCCTGCCTGAATTATTTACCTTCTTGGGTGCGGAACCATTTGAAGTGCCTGACTGGCTGGCCCTCCTCCCGGGCACGCAGGGGCGTCCGTACACTGCTAGACAGAGAGAGGATTTCACTCCCAGGCAACAGAGAAACCGCCGCAGACCCAGAGACGCATCCCAGGAAGCGGTACGTGAATCATAAATGTTATACGATCTTACCTGCACTCAGTTTTCACTTTTTTAATGGAGTAGTTATTGCTGATTCCTGTGCCACAGACTCTGTTTAATTAACCGATTGACATGGCCCTGGCTGCCGCAGGGTCCCCGCCGACACACATCCCCCGGCAATAGAGACACTCCCCCCCCCCACAGGGAGTGCCCCAACACGGAAGGATCTATGGCAGTTGCCTACTATCATCCCCCGAGAACTATAGATCAAATGCCTGACACCCACTGTTCACCACATTATTGACCCCAAGACATCTCCTCGAGACATCACGGATCTCCAGCAGCACCCCTTAGAGCTCAAGATAGACTCTCCTATGACCGAACGAACATGCCGGCCACACGGAACTTACTTTTGTCAGTTACCAACATACGCACGCTGGGCAAGCAGAAGATTCTCTCTACAGAGACTCAAGGATGCAGACGAGAGATCCGAGGCCAACATCTGCTGGACTACAGGGACACTACAGGTCTTATCCTTTGTTACTAGGGGTTTACATGAGGACAATGTTTAACCCCCCCCCCCCTTTTTTTTTTTCTTGGGGGGTAGAGGGTGTGTTCTACACTTTAACTTCAGAGACACTGGTGGGGGGGCAGGGTGGCTTTGAAACGGCTGGGGGGGGGGTCTATCAGACTGGAACGGGACACTGGCTGAAGTCGTCTTAGATAGTCAATACGGGATGGCACAGATGTGTTTGCATAAAAGTTAGACTGCTCTATTATATTTTACTACCTGTTTTATTTTTCATAGGTATTTTTTGTTGTTATACTCTTTTTTACGGTATATGTTCTTTTTTGGTTTTGCTAATACAAGATACAGGTGCATATGCATATAGATCAGTTACAACCGAGGGGTGGGGGGCGGCGGGGAGCTCTCCTTTATGGACACCGACCTACCACTCCTCCACATAGGTTAGCGCATCTCGCTGGGGGACGTCTCTAGACTCCCCGACCGACACGCGCAGGTTTAGAACAATACTCTAGGGACTAGGTGTTAGACCTGGCCCCTAATTGGTAGTTTATTACCAATCCTCCTCTTTTCCTTTCTAACTTAACTTATTCTCTTTCCTCTTTCCTGGTACTAAATCATCTATCCCACCCCTGCTCCCTCCACCCACCCTACCCCATTAGCAAATATAACATGGCGGTACAAAATATTAAAATTATGTCTCTAAATGTCAAGGGACTGAATACGCCAGAGAAGCAACGTATATTGATGGATGAGCTCAGGCGGTCTCATGTAGATGTAGCCTTTTTACAGGAAACCCACTTTAAAGATAACAGACTACCCTACCTACGAAACAAACACTACCCAATAGCATACCACTCCACTAACTTGACCACTAAATCCAAGGGGGTGTCCATATTGATATCAGGTAAAATATCGTGGCACTGCCAAGGGAGCCAGTTAGACCCTACAGGTCGCTATGCTTTTAACAAAGGTCTGATCGGGACCACGCAGCTGACCCTAGCAGCAGTATATGCCCCTAATGAACGCCAAGCTACCTTTCTTGAGGAAACTATGGGACAACTTCAGCAGTTTAGAGAAGGGCAATTAATCCTAGGAGGTGATTTTAACGCACCCCTAATTCCCTCGGTTGACACCTCACCGGGCCGGACTTCTATACCAGTCAGCCAACTCAAACGTATGGCCAAGACATTCCACAAATTTCAGTTGATAGACATTTGGCGACTACAGCACTCAGGAGAACGAGACTTTACATACTACTCCCCCATGCACCAGGTCTACACTAGGATAGACTACTTCATGATCCCCCACAGCCAACTACACGATGCAGAGCATACAGCTATAGGGAACAGAACGTGGTCGGACCATGCACCCATATTCTTGACATATAATCTTTCAAACTATACCTCCCCCAGACATAGATTCTGGCGTCTCAATGAGAGCCTTCTACAAACTCCGGAAATTATGGCAGAAGTCACCAGGGAACTAAATTTTTACTTTCAGGAGAACGAACAACCAGACTGCACACCGGGGACGTTATGGGAAGCCCACAAGACGGTGGTATGGGGCATCCTTATTAAATATGGTGCCCGCATCAAACGAGACCGTAATAAGAAACTCGCCCAACTCTTACAGGACCTTACCACAACGGAAGCCAGACACAAACATGCCCCCACCCAATCGATCGCAGCAGAGTTAGAGACGATCCGGAAACAGAATAATGATATCCTTCACTATAGAGCTAAAGCGGCCATTCAAATATGCCGTAAAACGGCATATGAATCAGGAGACAAATGTGGGAAATTACTAGCTCAATCAGTTAGAGAACTTAGACTGTCCTCATACATCCCATATATTACCAAACCTGACGGAAGGAGGGCGGCCCTCCCCAAACATATCACCCAGGAGTTTAAATCTTTCTACACCACACTATACAACCTACCGCCGGTGTCAGTACCTCAACGGGAAATAGAGGAATATGTTTCCTCCTCTCAGCTACCGACCATATCACGGGAAACCCAGACTGCATTAGACACCCCCATAACCATGACGGAACTACAACAGGCCATTAAACAGATGAAACCAGGGAAAGCACCGGGCCCAGACGGCTATACGTTACAGTATTATAGAACCCTGCTCCCAATACTGGGGCCCTATCTACTTAAAGTCTTTAATGCAGTTGGAACGGGGGGAACATTTGCGAGGGATACTTTAAGCGCCCACATTTCAGTGATTCAGAAAGAAGGGAAGGACCCAGCGATGTGTGGCAGTTATAGACCCATATCGCTGCTTAACGTAGACCTAAAATTATTCACTAAAATTCTGGCCACCCGATTGGCGTCACAACTACAGCAACTCGTACACTTAGACCAGGTAGGCTTTATCCCCTCAAGAGAAGCCAGGGACAGCACTACTAAAGTGCTGAACCTGTTCTATATTACAAAGAATAATAAAATCCCGTGCATATTCCTAAATACAGATGCCGAAAAAGCCTTCGACCGGGTTAACTGGTCCTACATGTTTACAGTATTAAGAGACATAGGGCTGGGAGACGTGATGATTAACCGAATAGCCAGTATATACTGTAATCCAACAGCCCAGGTGAAGGCAAATGGAGTCCTATCTGACTCCTTCCCAATATCCAACGGGACGCGGCAGGGGTGCCCACTGTCTCCCCTTTTATATGCTTTATCATTAGAACCTTTCCTCTCCACGGTCAGACTGAACCATGGGGTGTCTGATGGACAGCAACAGCACAAAATTTCAGCTTATGCTGATGACATGCTCTTCTCGATAACCGATCCGGTAGTGTCGTTACCAAATCTCCTGAGGGAATTAGAGAAATTTGGGAAAATATCCAACCTTAAAATCAATTATAACAAATCGGAGGCCATGGGAATATCAATACCAGACAGGGATCTCCCGACTTTACAATCAAGCTTTAGATTCCGATGGACTTCATCCACGTTGACCTACCTGGGCACTAACATCCCTTCTGACTTGTCACGAATTTATGAGACTAACTTCCCACCCTTACTGGCAAAAGCTAAGTCACTCCTGGAAACATGGCATAAAGGCATACATTCCTGGTTTGGGAGGTGCAACTTAGTAAAGATGAGCATCCTGCCTAAATTCTTATACCTTTTTCAGGCCCTACCAGTTAGAATACCCCCCTTATACTTTCGACAGGTGCAAACCCTATTCACACGATTTGTCTGGGCTCATAAAAAACCGCAACTACCACGTTCCCTACTTACGGCACCGAAACACCACGGAGGCCTTGCACTCCCCGACGTTAGAAGATATTACCAGGCTATACATCTAGGGAGAGTAGTGGACTGGCACCGACATCAGGAACTTAAACTGTGGGCCCAAATAGAGCAACGCCAGACGGACACACCCCTGGGGAGGGCAATTTGGTGCTACGAATCGCTACCTCCAGAAATAAAAACACACCCGCTGATAGGGAACACTATGAGACAATGTCTCCGGGCGACTCTCCAAGTCGCACAAACGACCAAAACATCTCCTCTAACACCGATCCTGGGCAACCCCAAGTTCCCCCCAGGGAACTCCCCAACTGACTTTCAGATATTGAGGAATAATGACCAAACATCGGCAGCACGATTTGTGGTGCAAGACAGATGGCCCACTATTAGGGAACTGACAGACCCCAGGGGAACATACCGACTGACTTTTTGGAATGCGATACAGATTCATCACTTCTTGCATAGCATTCCAGATCCCCATCTTTATACCAGGCCTATAACTTCGTTTGAGGAATTTCTAGCGGGCAGGGAACCCTTGACACAGGTCCTGTCAAACATGTACTCGCTGTTGAACACACCTCCCCAACCACCAGACCTCCTGTGCATAGAGAAATGGGAAAGAGAACTGCAATGTACCTTTACTGCGGTCCAGAAACAAAACATGATCAACTTCGCCCTCAAATCCTCCCTGTGTACTAAAATACAGGAAACCAATTTCAAGATCCTGACTAGGTGGTATTTAACACCTAGTCGCTTACATGCGATTTTTCCCGAAACCTCAGACCTTTGCTGGCGCTGTCAGGGGGAAAGAGGAACGATGTTGCATATGTTCTGGTCATGCCCTCAGCTAACATCTTTCTGGACCGCAGTTCGCACTACATCCCAAAAGTTCACTGAATTTCAGATCCCGGATGATCCGGCATTCTTTCTGCTTCATGTTTCCTCCCTACCTCCCAAAAGATACAAGAAGTCTATACTCCGCCACTTGACTAACGCAGCTAAATCCTGTATTCCGTTACTTTGGAAACAGCAATGCCCACCGACTGCAGCAATGTGGCTGCGGAAAGTGGAAGAAATAAACAAAATGGAAGACCTTATACTGACGGCCCAGGATAAACAAGAAACCTACAGGAAAACCTGGGCATTATGGGACATGTTCATACTGTCAGACGAAGGAAAATCCCTGTTGGGGACTTGAGATAAATTGCATGCGTATGTAAATCTGTACCCGGTATATAGTATGTTACCAGCACATAAAGACCATGAATCCCAGCCCTCCCCTCCCCCCCCCCTCCTCCTCCCCCCCCCCCCACCCTCCTCCCCCCCCTCTCTTCTCTTCTCTATACTTATTCTTTCTTTCCTTCCTATCGTTCTACTTTTCTATTTACAGAAGGGACCTCCCGACCTAAGCCATTACAACTGGCTTTGGAAGTTTATACTCATCTCTATGAACCCGAGTACAGACGGCGAATCTATATATCAGGATTGGGCGATAGAGGGGTACATACAAGCCGCTAAGAGGTGTACTGTACATGAATATCACATATTGTTGGGAGGCTGCGACCTTCACTTTGAGTTTATGATTATGTGTTCTGTTGGGGCCTTTGCCCCCCTTTTCTTTCTGAAAACTTAATAAAAACTTATATTTGGAAAAAAAAAAATATAAAAAAAAATTTTTTCGCTATAAACAAAAGAAGAGCGACTATTTAGAAAAAAACACAATGGGGGTTATTTACTAAAGGCAACTCCACTTTGCACTGAAAGTGCACCTGGAAGTAAAGTCACTGTAGATCCGAGGGGGACATGCAAGGAAAATAAAAAACAGCATTTTAGCTTGCAAATGATTGGATGGTAAAATCAGCAGAGCTTCCACTCATTTCAGATCTACCCCTTAGATTTAGAGCGACTGCACTTCCAAGTGCACTTTCAGTGCAAAGTAGATTTGCCTTTCGTAAATAACCCCAAATATCTTTTACTTTTTGCTATAATAAATATCCCACATTTTTTATCAAAGAAATTATTTTTTCTATAGTTTAGGCCAATATGTAATCTTCTACATATTTTTGGTAAAAAAAATCGCAATAAGCATATAATGATTGGTTTGCGCAAAAGTTATAGCGTCTACAAAATAGGGGATAGATTTGATTGATTAGATCTGGGCTGCGATATTGCGGCGGACAAATTGGACACTTATGACACATTTTTTGGGACCATTGACAATTATACAGCGATCAGTGCTATAAAAAATGCACTGATTACTGTATAAATGTCACTGGCAGGCAAGGGGTTAACACTAGGGGGTGGTGAAGGGGTTAACTCTGTTCCCTAGGTGTGTTCTAACTGTAGGGGGGATGGGACTGTCTAGGAGGAGAGAGAGATTGGTGTTCATACTTAGTATGAGCATATGGTTTGTCTCTACTCCCCTGACACACACAGATCCTGGTTGTCGCTTTGTCACGAGCGATCGCGGGTGCCCGGCGGTAATCACGCCCGCCGGCACTCGCATCGGCTCCAGGCACGCGCTGTGGGCATGTGCGCCCCTAGTGGCTAAAAGGTGAAGCGATGTAAGGTAACGTCGTTTCGCCCAGCCGTGCCATTCTGCCACAGTAAAACTGCGGCAGCTGGTCGGCAAGTGGTTAAATCATTTTTTACAATTTAATTTTTTATGTAGCACCCTCCTAGGTAGGTGCTAGAAGAGAGTTTCGTTTTTGGTCTTTCTGCTTACCAGGAAGATGATCAGGTAAAACCCTACCAGGGAGCACGATCTATTGGTTAGGTCTGCTCATTTGTACTCAGGTGTAACTCCGCCTGTTTGACTGTCCCCCACTGTTCCAATAGGGAGGCACGTTGGACAGTGGACCTGGCAAGTGAGTGCACAGGCTTTGTTACAGCCCTGGTAATTGGCAGAAGGAAAGTGCTGCATTGCATTGTGGGATACTGTATATAAGCCAGAGTACATGTGCTCAGAGTTAGTTGAGCCGCCTGCCTTGTATCAACGGTTCAGGCTGGTGTAATAGTGTGGGGAATATTTCTTGGCACATTTTGGGCTCCTTCGTACCAACTGAGCATCGTTTAACCACTTGACCACTGGGCACTTAAACCCTCTTCATAACCAGACCAATTTTCAGCTTTCGGTGCTCTCACACTTTGAATGACAATTACTGTCATACAACACTGTACCCAAATTAATTTTTGTCCTTTTTTTCACACAAATAGCGCTTTCTTTTGGTGGTATTTAATCACCGCTGGGTTTTTATTTTTTGCGCTATAAATCAAAAAAGACTGAAAATTCTGTAAAAAAAAGAAAAAAATTCTTTGTTTCTATTAAAATTTATTGCAGAGTATTGGCAGAGTATTGGCGAGTATTGGCAGAGTATCACAGTGTTGCAGAGTATTGCACAGTGTTGCAGAGTATTGGCAGAGTATTGGCAGAGTATTGCAGAGTATTGCACAGTGTTGTAGAGTATTGGCAGAGTATTGGCAGAGTATTGGCCGAGTATTGCACAGTGTTGGCACAGAGCAGCGCTGTGGGCACTACACATCCAGCCCACAGCGCTGCTGCAATCTCTCTCCCTCTCCGCCTCTCCCCTCTCACTGTACCAATCGGTACAGAGAGGGGAGGGAGGAACCGGCGTCATGACGTGAAGCCGGTTTGTTTAAATGTGATCGCTCCGTTAAATGACGGAGGGATCACGTGGTAAATGGCCGCTATCAGTGCCCGTTTACCATGATCCGTGATGCGCCGGGTCCTCTGGACCCGGCAGTCACGTATGTTCCCAAGTGCGTGCCCCAGGGGGCGCGCAGGAGCAAGATTCTGGGAGGACATCCAACGGACGTCCACCCAGAATAAGCCGACCGCGCTGTAGCCGTCTTTCGGCTATGGCCCGGTCGGCATGTGGTTAAACGCCACAACCTACCTGAGTATTGTTGCTGACCATGTCCATCCCTTTATGCCTCTTTCTGTCTCTGTACAGTAGGGCTGGAGAGTGAGCTAAAGATGTAGTCCAAAGAGCCAATCAGTTCATGTACTGTCAAGAAGCATTCTGAAAGGAGGAGAAAGCAGTGACAGAATGATGAGTTTATCCCTGTGCTGCTTCTCTTTTCACTGTCCAGTCACAGGCTGGGTGCAAGTCCAGGATGACCTCAGCTCAGACGAAATGGGTTGAATTATGCTGGCCATCTGACTGAGGATATCTAGAGGCAGAAAAAAGTACTGTGGGGTAAATGTCTGAATTGAAGAACAAATTGCAGCAAAAGCTGATTTTATTTTATGTTTTAATTGGCTACTTATTTTTATCTTGTTCTTTTTTGCTGGTGTCATGCTTCTTTGGCAGCTTTCTTGCTGATGATGTCAGATGGTCGAAGTTTTACCCATCTTCCCTCAAGTCTTCCAGGATCTGACCCAGCCAACACACAGACGTGGTTTGCAAGCAAAGGGATGCTTTCTCATTTTATTATTTATCTTTAGAAGATGGAATGAATGCACCGTGATTGTGAATCAGACTATCCTAAAAAAATAGATTTTTGAGAGTTTATTGTCACTGTGATACTAAAACCTTAAATCCCAGGATAGAAACTTGAGTTCATCAGACCATGCCTGGCCCCCCTTACTGAAAGGCTGAAGTAAACTCTATCCTTATCTTTACCCATCTGTGACTGGTCCAAATTTGTGTAAATACATTTGGTTTGCCCTAAGGAGAACAGCTAATACACAAGGCAGGCTGGCACCTAAGTTTTACATCTCAAATAAAATCATTTTATTACTCCATAAAATTGCAACCTTCATATGTTGGGCTGAGGATCTGAGCAGAGCAGAGCTATATTAAAAGTGATTTTTCCATCAGATGGAGGTTTTGATGTACCGTACTTCAGCTCCAGTAGAATCATTATTGTTTGCAGGAAAAATTGGAGCACCTGTTTAAAATATCAGTGGGCTTGGCGATATTCCATTTAATGTAGCGACTCAGCGAGCACTAGTAAATCACAGTGTACAAATATCGTGTGGGCAGACAGCTTAGGAAAACACAAAATGATTTATATATAGTAGAGTGGAGAAAATCGTGCCCACAATATTTTTACAGTTAAGCTAAGTAATTAATAAAAAATAAAAAAAACATATATATATATATATATATATATATATATATATATATATATATATATATATACAGTCATGGCCAAAACTATTGGCACCCCTGCATTTGTATCAGATAATGCACCACTCTGCCCAGAAAACTTTTGCAACTACAAACATTTAGGTATTCTCATATTTATTTGCCAAACCTGACACATTCCAAGCAAAACTCCAAAAATGGACTGGACAAAATTATTGGCACCCTCAATTTAATAATTGGTAGCATACCCCTAGGAAAAAATAACTGAAATCAATTGCTTCCTGTAAACATCAATGAGTTTCTTACACCTCTCTACTGGAATTTTGGACCACTCCTCTTTCGCCAACTGCTCCAACTCTCTCAGATTGGAAGGGTTCCTTTTTCCAACTGCTGTTTTGACCACAGGTGCTCTATGGGATTTGGATCTGGACTCATTGCTGACCAGTTCAGTAATCTCAAGCGCTTTGTGTTAAACCATTTCTGGGTGTTTTTGACGTGTGCTTTGGGTCATTGTCCTGCTGTAAGAGCAATGACCTCTGACGGAGACCCAACTTTCTGACACTGAGCCTGGTAGTCTTCGGATTTCATAATGCCATGCAAACGGTCAAGAAATCCAGTGCCTGAAGCAGCAAAACAACCTAAAACATCATTGAACTTCCACCATGTTTAGCTGTAGGGGCAGTATTCTTTTCTTTAACTGCTTCCGATTCGCCAACCTCGTATATATACTGCGGCAGGGCCGTACGTGATTTTGTACGTGATTTTGTGCACGCAGTGTAGGGGGTGCGCATGTGCTGCTCATGTGCTCCCGCTGTGATTCGACACGGTGGGAGCCAATCAGCGGGTCTGACCACCGCGACCCGCCTATTGTTCTGTGGAGAGACAGAGCAGTGGTGTACCTATGTAAACAAGGCAAAACCACTGATCTGTCAGGGAGAAAAAGAGAGATCTTGTGTTTAAGCTAAGCTGAAACACAATCTCTCTTTTCCTCCAGTGTATACATCCCCCACACAGTTAACAAGCACCTCGCAGGGACACACTTAACCTGTTGATCACCCCTGCTGTTAACCTCTTCACTGTGTCAGGGCTGGACTCAGCCCTTCCTTCTCAAAGCTGGCCGCTCAGCTGTCGGCTAATTGCCAGCTTCTTCCTCTCCACAGTGACTCACCTGTTGATGATATCCTGCTCGTCAGTCCTGCCTACTTAAGCCATCCAGTCCAGATGATCTCTGCATTCGCCCTGCTCACATCTCTAGAGACGCTCTCCTGTGTTCATGTTACAGACTTGCTTGGCTGACATTCCTTATGGCTCCAGATCCTGCTGGCTGTTCTACTACGCTCATCCCTGGCTCCCTGACATTTTGGCTTGTCTGACTATCCATTCCGGTTCCTGAACTCTGGCGTGTTTTAACTACGTTTACTCTGTTTACCTTTTTATTATTATTATTATTAAACAATTGTGATTTAACTGTACTTCTGTCTCAGTCTGATTCATGGTTTCTGACACCCTGCCAGTGTTATTTATACACTGATCAGTGCATTTTTTTTAGCACTGATCACTGTATTGGTGTCACTGGTCCCCAAAAAGTGTCACTTAGTGTCCAATTTGTCCACCGCAATGTTGCAGTCCCGCTAAAATTAGCTATTCGCCGTAATTACTAGTAAAAAAAAAAGCCATAAATCTATCCCATAGTCAGGGCTAGGACAAGGGGTGGGCAAGAGGGGAAGCCGCCCTGGGAGCAGTTGTAGTTGGAGGATGGTACGCAGTGGCAGCTTGTGTTTTTTTTTGGGGGGGGGGGCGGCAAACAACCACCCTTCTATCCCCCCCAGTGCCTGCCCGCTGTCTGCCGGTCCGGTACTTACCCCATCTAGGTAGAGGGCATCTGGATCCGGGCAGCATGCAATGGGCATTAGTGCAGCGGGCATCCGGGTAGTGTGCAGTGGGCATCCGGGCAGAATGCAGCAAGGATTTAGGCAGCGGGCATCCGGACAGCGGGCATCTGGGTAGCAGCATCTGGGCAGCATGCAGCAGGCATTTGGGCAGTGGGCATCCGGGCAGCAGCTTCTGTGTCCTCTCCTCACTTTTGGCGTGCATCTCCTCCCCTCCTCCTAGGCATCCACTAGGATCGCCGGCCCTTTCAGCGAATCAGGAGACTGGTCTCAGACCCGATTTCTGATTGGCCAGGAGGAGGATCAGTGTTACAATAGCGAATATGCATTTGCCTTTTTTAACACACCTGGGTGGGCTGTGAGCGCACTTTCTGCCACCCCCCTGAGACCACCCTATTTTGAAGCCTATTAATCAGTGGTTCAAAGAAAACACCCCCGCTATAGGAATTCATGCGCCCGGCGTCCTGCAAGGGGCTGGACGCATGGATGGTGGACGCATGGATGGGGGGGCAGTGCTGCATAGGGGGCGGCAGCGCCCGCATGCCCCTAATGGATGGGCCTCCCCTGAGTACGGTCACAATAGAATTCAAAACAAAATTGATCAGAGAGCCCTGCTCGTGAGAGTTTTGAATTTTAAGAATTGTCTCCTTGTGCTGTTTCTTCCTCTTGGACACCCCAACCCTGCTGTACAGAGACATCAAGCAGCTGATACCAGGTCAGATTCAGGTATTTACATTGCTTTCATTTTAAAAATACATTCAATTATGTATTGATAATTACAGAGCTGACTAATTTGTGTCTTTTTTTTCCCTGCACAGAGTTCAGCTTTAATTAGCGAAAACAGAAGTATGAGATGAGACTACACCCGCTACAGTGAATGTTATGCTGACTCTTTCAGTACCACGATGAAAAGAAAAAAAAAATTAGAAAAAAAAAAAAAACAACCTAAAGCACGTGTCTCTCATTTTCTTGCAGGACCAGCACTGGAAGCAGCTGTTTCTTCCAGGAGAAAACCACAAATGCCATTATTGTATTTACTAATACGTTTTGCTTTTTGTCCAAAAGAAAAAAGGTTTCAGAATTCAATGGTAACAACATGTCTTTGATGTTTTGTATCACTGTGTTCCTTTTACCAAAGTAAGAATAGCAGAACGGGATTATGGATCCTTTATGGAAATGACAATAGAATGTTACACATTTGGGCGATAAAAGTGTACATACAGAGCTATTGACATTCAGTGAAGCAGATCATGTTTGTTGGTACACAGCAAGCACAAGTATTGTGCAATACACATAACATTGAATTCCCACCTGTGTATCAATGTTTAATAAGATTCCCAATTAAATACATTTTAAGAGACTAATAGATCTGAATACATGTAAAGTGAATCACTTAGCAAAAAGCAAACAAAAAAAAAAAAATTACAGAAACCTGGCAGTGCCTGTTCACGCCTGCAACAGCTTTCATTCTACGTCCAAATGCCAGCCATCTATAAACGGGGGCGCTTTTTGTCCCCTTGCAATTTTTCTGGCCAGAGGCCAATAGAAATAAAGGCTCCTTGACCTTAAATTGGTTGTAAAGGCACAAGGGGGTAAATTTACTAAAACTGGTGCACTGAGAACATGGTGCAGCTGTGCATGGTGGCCAATCAGCCGTGGGCGTCCGCAGGTAGGGGCAAGGGGGGGCAAGTGCCCCCCCCTGGAATCGGGGATCAGATCAGGAGTTTGTTCCCCACTCGGTCTTTATCCTAGCTCTGCCGGCCAGCCCTGTCCTCCCCCAGAATGAAAACGGATCTTGCCAGCTGCTGCCCATAATGGACATCCTACTGGCATGCAAGGTACCGTATTACCATAGGGGCACTTGAGGGACTGCAGACAGGGCTAGGGTGTCCCTCTCTCTGCCCCCCATCACCCCTCTCTGTCACCCCCTCTCTCTCTCTGTCAACCCTCTGTCTTTTTCACCCCCCTCTTTCTGTCACCCCACCCTTCTGTCTCTCTCTGTCACACCTCTCTCTCTCTGTCACCCCCCTATGTCTCTTTCTGTCACCCTCTCTCTCTCTCTGTCACCTCCTCTCTCTCTCTGTCACCTCCTGTCTCCGTCACCCCCCCCCCCACATGTATGCAGTCTCTTGTGCCATGTCTGCAGTCTCTTGAGCCGTGTATGCAGTTTCTGACAGTCTCTTGGGCCATGTATACAGTCTCTGGTCATCTCTTGTGCCATGTCCGCAGTCTCTTACAGTCTCTTGAGCCATGTATGCAGTCTCTGACAGTCTCTTGTGCCATGTCTGCAGTCTCTGACCATCTCCTATACTACGTCTGCAGTCTCTGACTGTGATAATGACATTGTCGAAAAGGGTCAGAGCATGGGTGACCTTAAAATTATGCCCCCCCCCCCTGAAATAAGTTCTGTGGACGCCCATGCAATCAGCTTCTATTTCAGCTTGTTCAATGAAGCTTTGGCAATAAAACCTGGAAGCTGATTGGTTTCTATGCAGCGTGGCACCAGATTTTGCACTTTCCATTATTAGTAACTAACCCCCAAGGTTTTTTACCTTCATGCATTCCTGATTGACTATTGGCAGCAGCGAGAGCCATTGGCTCCCGCTGCTGTCAATCACAGCCAGTGAGCCTATCACGAGACAGAGGGGACAGGGCTGAACTGTGGCTCTGTGTGTGTCAAACTGCTTGCTGTGGGGGGCATCCGACAGGAGGGAGGAGCCAGGAGCACCGGCATGGGACCCGAGAAGAGGAAGATCCGGGGCCACTCTGTGCGAAATCTCCTCCCCCAGGCAGTCTCATCCCCCCTACAGTTAGAACATGCTGAGGGAACACATTTAAACCCCTTGATCACCTCCTAGTGTTAACCCCTTCCCTGCCAGTTACATTTATTTATTAATCAGTGGCTATTTTTAACTCTTATCGCTGTATAAACGTGAATGATCCCAAAAATGTGTCAAAAGTGTCCGATCTGTCTGCCGCAATGTTGCAGTCCCAATAAAAATTGCAGATTGCCGCCATTAATAGTAAAAAATTAATAAATAATAAAAATGTCATAAATACATTCTTTATTTTGTCCAATTTGTCCGCCGCAATATCGCAGCCCCGATAGAAATCAAAGATCGCCACAATAACTAGTAAAAAAAAAAAAAAATAATACTAAAAATGCCATAAATCTATCCCCTATTTTGTAGACACTATAACTTTTGCGCAAACCAATCAATATACGCTTATTGGGGTGTTTTTTTTACCAAAAATATGTATAAGAATATATATCAGAAGGAAGAAATTTGTTTAAAAAATAAATAAATAATCTGATATTTATTATAGCAAAAAGTTTAAAATATTGTGTTTTTTTCAAAATTGTCAGTTTTTTTTGTTTATAGCGCAAAAAATAAAAACCGCAGAGGTGATCAAATACCACCAAAATAAAGCTCTATTCTATGCTCTAAGCTCTATCCTTGTGGGAAAGAAGGGACATAAATTTTGTTTAGGTGCAACGTCGCACGCCCGCGCAATTGTCAGGTAAAGCGACGTAGTGCCGTATCGCAAAAAAATGGCCTGGTCAAGAAGGGGGTAAATTCTCCTGGGGCTGAAGTGGTTAAACTAGAGCTGAACTTTAATCTTTCATAAAGGTAAATTTATCATTCAAATATCATCAGTTCTTCTTTTGGGTTTCTGTTCTGTTGGGTCTCTAATTATTATTTTAACCTCTTACTTATTTATAAAGGTCAGTGTTTTCTCTCCATCCGCTCGCACGTCTCTGAAGGTCTCTTAACCTTTAAAATATTCATAACTCTTTTAGTAACCATATTTTTAAAAATATTAAAGCTGTTCTGCATGCAGATATAAAATCACAAATGAATGCAGTTCTGTAATAGTACATTATTACATGTATTTTTCAACTTTAAGCAGAATAAGTACCTAAATTTAACCTCTTGCAGTTTCTGTATAGCAGAACTCTGAGAGGGGGAGGGAGAAGCAGCACAAAGAGCGAATCAGGTGTGCTGCAGTCCAAGAAGCATGCTGATAAGAGTAGAGAGAGACAGTGATATGAGCTTGTCATTCTGCTGCTTCTCCATTCGCTGTTCAGTCACCTGGTGAGGAAGAGACTTGTAAGTGAAAGTAAAATTTTTCAAGAAAAGGTCAGGATCCTTCCCCTGTTAAACAGGGCTGTGCTAGGCAGCAGAGCTGTGTAAATCTAAGGACTGGTTGCACAGAAGTACAAATCCTCTCAGGGTTGGATGGAATTGCTTTTATGCTTTTACTTATTCTGTTTCGAGTCAAGGAACCCCCTGGGGTTGATTTACAAAAACTGGAGAGTGCAAAATCGGGTGCAGCTCTGCATAGAAACCAATCAGCTTCCAGTTTCTTTTGTCAAAGCTTCATTGAACAAGCTGAAGTTAGACACTGATTGGCTGCTATGCGCAGCTGGACCAGATTCTTCACTCTTCAGTTTTAGTAAATCAACCCCAATACGTTAGCAAGTGCAATAGAAGACAGCAGGTAGAACAGATGGTAGAGCTGTGTAAAGCTCACCATAAATATTACAATCCAATTGTACACTATCCATTGGATCTACCAGCAGGTATGTAGTGCAAGAGTCTTCCTGATTGTATTGAGGCTAAATGTATAGTTTAGGTAGGTCCTCATATTATATTTTCATACAGAGGTTATGCAGTCAGATTGCAATGTGTGTGGCTTAAATGATGGGTTTTACTGCCTCTTTTGTTGACTGCAAACCCTGCAAAATAAAAGCATAATGGGCTAGGATGCATCGTGGGAAAAAAGGGACATAAACTTTGTTTGGGTACAACATCGCACGCCCGCACACTCGCATACTAGCCCATCGTGCATCGCATACTAGCCCATCATGTGGCACTTACCTGCAAACGATGCCCACGATGTCCCCGCTGCAGGAAGCAGACAAATGTGTTTCCCCTGCTGAAATCCCCACAGCACAAATGCCACCTCAAATAAATCACCCCTCCTAGCACAAATCCTCTATCCTTCAAATTTCTGCTCTGAGTACACAACCTCTCCCCCACTCCAAATCCCCACTCTCAGCACAAATTCCTCCCACAAATTTCCCCTCCTAGCACAAATACCCCCCCCCCCCCATTCATCCCTCCTAGCATAATTCCTCTCCCCCTCTACCATATCACCTTTTGTAGCACAACCCCCCCCCCCCCCATCCCCCCATCTAGCACAAATCCCCCCCCCCATCCCATCTCCCAACACAAATCCCCCTAAAACACCACTCCTAGCTAATCCCCCCAAATTTCCCCTCCTAAAGCACTTCTTGTGACCTTCTGCCCCCTAAATTCAAACCCCAAAACAAATCCCCTCCACCCAATCTTCTTGTGGCACCCCCCCCCCCCCACCCACACACAATGCCACAGTGCCCAGGGCAGCTCCCCTCCTGCCCACCCCTTGTCCCAGCCCTGGCTAACCTCCTCCATCACAAGTTTAACTTTTTCTCTGATTCAAACCCCCCCCACATGCTCTCTCTCCCCCCTGATGCAGCAGCTCTGAGCTCAGCATTTGAAAACTCACTCCTGTGATGGTGGAGGGAGCAGTGTCGACTAGGCCTCACTTAGCAACGTCTTAGCAATGACCTGGGAGCATTCCAGTCAGGCTTCAGGAGGTACGTAAACTGCCTACATCTATAGCAAGGGCATTATTCCACAGAGTAGCACAGTTAGTTTTTATCTATAGATGCCCCTTATCTGCATAGGAAATGTTTAGTTAAAGGTGAACCAACCCTTTAAATATTGAGATCCTGCAGACCAGTGCAACGTTTCAAAATGTGCATAAGTAGGAGCTTTTGACTTTTCTATGGAAAAAAAAAATAAAAATAAATAATAATAATAATAATAATAATAACTTGATCCATGACAGAAACACTGAACTCGCATGACCTGCCTGTTTTCTTACAAACCATGAAACGTACAAATCACTAAACCTAAGGACATTGCTGTCATTGTCCAGGCAACAGGCTGACTGTAATCTGGCCTCCAGCTCTATGTAAACTTCTGTAGAAAGGATGACCCCTTCCTTTAAAATAATAAGGAAAACCTTAAAATGTATTTAGTTGGTAAATAAAAAACTATTATTAACAAATTGGACTGCTCCAATTATCCCTACCCTAGTAGATATATTACAAAGATTGCATAAATGTATGCTTTTTGATAAACATGGAGGCTTACAGAAGTCTCTTACAAAATTTTTTTTTTTTAAATGTTGCAAATAAAAACAAAATATATTTAAAATAAAAAAAAATTCTGGAGGAGGCAGTGAGCAAATTACATTAGCAGGGGAATAAAGATTCTAGAAACAAAAAAGGAAATAATTAGTATTTAATTAAATAGGGCAAAATTAAAAATTATGTGTTTTGATCTGTTATTCTTTCACTTACCTTAAACAAAAATTGTTCCTTCTGCAGTAAAATTGTACACCTGAGTTGTCACCCTGTGGATGGGGTTGTCTTAGATGGATCTGTAGTCTTTAACCACTTGACCTCCGGAAGATGTTTACCCCTTCATGACCAGGCCATTTTTTGCTATACGGCACTGCGTTACTTTAGCTGACAATCGCGTGGTTGTGCGAAACTATACTGTAAATCTATGTCATTTTTTTCTCCACAAATACAGCTTTATTTTGGTGGCATTTGATCATCACTGCATTTTTTTATTTTTTTACGCTATCAACAAAAAAAAAGACCAACAATTTTGAAAAAAAAAACACAAAACAATATTTTTTTACTTTCTGCCATAAAACCCAATAAAAAAAAATGTAAAATCTAACTTCTTCATAAATTTAGGCCAATATGTATTCTGCTACATATTTTTTTTAAAAGAAAAAATCCCAATAAGCGTATATTGATTAGTTTAGGCGAACGTTATAGCATCTACAAACTATGGGATATGTGTATGGAATTCGCTATTTTTATACTAGTAATGGTGGCAATCAGCGACTTATAGCGGGACTGAGATATTGCGGTGGACAAGCGGACACGAACTGACACTTTTGACACTTTACGGGAACCAGCGACACTAATGCACCGTGTGTATTACCACTGGTGTTGGATACACACGGTCGGACAAAGTTGTTGGAAAATCCGATCATTCCGAACGTGGTGACGTTCATTGCATAAGATGGAACTACGTAGAGGCTAGTAGCCAATAGCTTTGGTCTCATAGTTTGATCTGAGCATGCGTGGCACTTTGTCCATCGGAATTCTCTACACACGATCGGAAAAAGTCTGATCAGATTTTGTTGTCGGAAAATTTGAGAGCAGGATCTCAATTTTTTTCCGTCGCAAATTTCGCGACGGAAAAAGTCAGATTGAGCCCACAAACGGGTGGATTTTCCGACAACATGGTCTGATTGGACATTTTCCGTCGAAATTTACGACCATGTGTACGGGGCATAATACAGTGATCAGTGCTAAAAATATGCACCATCACTGTACTAATGACACTGGCTGGGAAGGGATTAAACATCTAGGGCGATCAAAGGGTTAACGGTGTGCCTAGCCTGTGTTTTTGTGTGTGCTGCTTTCACTAGGGGAAGAGACCGATTCTAGTCCCTACTTTGCAGAGACACAGAATACTAGGGTTGTCCCGATACCGATACTAGTATCGGTATCGGGACTGATACCGAGCATTTGTGCAAGTACTTGAAATCGAACAAATGCTCCCGATGCCTAATCCGATACCTGCAACTGGAAGTCGGCGGGCAGAGAGGGCGAAGCGGAGATCGATCTGACAGCAGTAGAACTACGGGTAAGGTGGCTGGGGCAGGGATGCAGGGCGCCGCCGCATATTCTGTCCAAAACGGTGACCGGATCCATCACATTCAGTACAGAAAGTGATGTTCCGTGTCTTAGTTGGAGGGTAAACATCACGATGCCCATCTTGGTACACCCTGCACTCGGCTGCAGTAAGCCAGCAGCGGACATCTTGTTACACCCAGCCCATATAGTTTGGGCTGGGTGTAACAAAATGTCCGCTGCTGGCTTACTGCAGCCAAGTGCATGGTGTAAGATGGGCATGGCAGCATACTTACTAGATGTTAAACGTTAAATTACATGAATGATGAGAGGTTAGGAAGGATTTTGCAATGCTATATGCCATATGTCATTTATTATGCAATTGCCAATCAATGCTGCATTTCAATGCCCATCAGTGCCTGCCCATAAGTGCCGCCTATCAGTGCCATCTATCAGTGCCCATAAGTGCTGTCTATCAGTGCCACCAGTCAGTGCCCATCAATCAGTGTCATCTATCAGTGCCACCTATTAGTGCCCATAAGTGCTGCCTATCAGTGCCATCTATCAGTGCCCATAAGTGCTGCCTATCAGTGCCATCTATCAGTGCCCATAAGTGCTGCCTATCAGTGCCATCTATCAGTGCCCATCAGTCAGTGCCATCTATCAGTGCCAGCCGTCAGTGCCATCTAATCGGTCTCGGCGAATATTTAAAAAAAAGTATCGGTACTTGTACTTGGTCTTAAAAAAGTGGTATTGGGACAACCCTACAGAATACATCCCTGTCAGAACTGAGATATGCCTTGTTTACATAGGCATATCTGAAGTCTCAGTGTTTTACCAACGATCGGCGGGTGCCGGAGGACATCGAGTCCACAGGACCCGCTGACTGGCTTCTGCTGTGAATTATTTTAATAATAATTAAGGGTGCCTCAAGATTGTCCACAATTTTAAAGGGTGCCTTGACTGAAAAAAATGTTGAGAAACACTGCGCTATATTATTTTTATTTTTACTTGCTATTTATTTCCCACAAATGGAGTTACCCTTTAATTCCTTCCAAGAAATCCTAGACTCCCATGGCAATACCTGTGTTTGAATGTGTGCTATTATACATGACCTTGAAGCTTTGTGGATCTGGTTGTGGATATTCTTTTAAGTAAGGAAACCTTTATTTTATTGCTCTTAAAAAGTTGACCTTGAATCTTGGCTTCCTCCATTCTCACCAGCAGCAAACTGTGAGCTCTACTGATTGATGTGAATGAGGAGAGGATATGAGTTGTTATTTGTGTAATGAATAGACTGCCTACACCTTGTTTTCAGCGTGTTTGCCCATGAATAATCTGACAATTCCATTGTCGTTGATGCGTGCCAGCGATGATGGACAAAACAAGATACGGCTCCGTCGTATTTATCAAAAGCCTGCAAGGAAAACTGATACAAGATGCATGAACTCTGTGCCAGGTAATCGGGCTGATAGGAAACTTTGAGAGAGCTTGTAAAGGAGCTCGGAGAAACAACAGGCAGATATCACCGATTTATCTCACATTTTAAAAAGATTGGATGTGATGTGGATCAAAACAAATTACCTAGACATATGAGAAGACACGCGGCCTTAAAATAGATGCACAGCGGGGCTCGGAAGGGTGAGTGAAGGATGCAGTCTAAGGGAAAGTGAATGTCACAGGTACCGTATTTTCCGGCGTATAAGACGACCTTTTACAGTAAAAAAAAATGGGCAAAAAGTGGGGGTCGTCTTATACGCCGGGTATACTAACTGCACAAAATGAAATACATTCTTCTTCCTGTTTAAAAGTAAAATCAAACTTGTATAAAGGGTATCGCCTTCCTATACCAGCCGCCCGCTGGATGATAAGCCCTCCGGAGTGTACGGTAATACTGTATACATACAGTATACACCGCTGAGCCAATCCTGGCGAGCGTTGTATTCTATTAATGAATACAGCGCCTGCTCGGATTGGAGTAACAACCTCTGCCAATCGGAGCAGGCTACATACAGTAGCCTGCTCGGATTGGCTGTGAGAGTCAGAGGCGCGGGCTGATGATGTAACAGCCTCTGCCAATCCGAGCAGGCATTGTATTCAATAATAGAATGCATAGCTCGCTGTGATTGGCTCAGGGCGGTATACTGTATGTATACTGTGTGGGACGTGGGACAGCATGTTACCTGGCGCCAACTTCATTTCTGAAGATACGGTATTACCGCTCAAGGGGGGTCGTCTTATATAGTGAGTACTGCACAAAACCAAATTTTTAAATCGAAAAGTAGGGGGTCGTCTTATATGCCGTGTCGCCTTATACGCCGGCAAATACGGTATGTTTAAAACTCAACTCCAGGCAGATATAATAGACACAAATTAACCAGTTCCCACCCGGCCGTCACTTGACTATAGGGACCTTCGTCGTTCCGGGTGGAACGTGCCTCACATGCACCCCACGAGTCTTGCTATGTTGCGATCTGTCTGGTGGACACAGACGATGACTGATCAGTGTACCACCCCGTTGCCGGCACCTTGTGATTGCTGTGACCAATCACAGCAGATCCCATGGCAATTGTACAAAATGAATGGCTTCCTTTCATGGGGGTTATTTTCGAAAGGCAAATCCACTTTTCACTGAAAGTACACTTGGAAGTGCAGTCGCTCTAAATCTAAGGGGTAGATCTGAAATGAGGAAAAGCTCTGATGATTTTATCATCCAATCATGTGCAAGCTAAAATGCTGTTTTTTTTATTTTCCTTGCATGTCCCCCTCGGATCTACAGCGATTGCACTTTCAAGCGCACTTGCAGTGCAAAGTGGATTTTCCTTTAGTAAATAACCCCCATTGCATATAATTGTGTTGCTAGCTGTGATTGGTCAAAATGATCAAACGGTACAGACACGGCCAATCACAGCTAATCACAACAGTACAAATGGTTGCTTATAACAGTCAAATTTTCTTGTATAAGCAATCATAATGTGTAAAAAAAAAAAAAACCTGATCACTTCCCCAGAATTGTACAAGGTTACTATGGTAACATTGTATTGCTCTTGTCACAGTGTGATAAAAAAAGTAATAAAAATGAAAAAAATATATTAAAAATCAGTTATATTAAGGTGTCACTTTCCTCCTCCCAAAAACTTACCCAACTGTTCATTACACATCGAACATATCGCACACCTGAGAAACTTCATAAATGGCATA
The DNA here is from genome assembly GCA_028564925.1 of Lithobates sylvaticus. Taxonomy (NCBI): domain Eukaryota; kingdom Metazoa; phylum Chordata; class Amphibia; order Anura; family Ranidae; genus Lithobates; species Lithobates sylvaticus. The sequence continues at coordinate 50,992,686 of CM053028.1, forward strand.
GAAGGGATTCACCACTTTGCCCTCGCTGTCGTGTCAACACTGGTACACTAGTTCACATGCTATGGAGATGTCCGAAACTTCAGAGATATTGGACGGACGTGGTTAATACTATTAATAGTATATGGAATCTTACGTTTCAGGTAGCACCTAAATTATGCCTACTAGGCTGGCTAGATGATGAACAATATACCCCTCATACATACATTGCAATTTTGAGAATGTTATTTCTGGCTAGAAAGCTTATAGCCAGGAAATGGTTAAAACATATATTTTTTTAATTTCCTACACAGCTGGCTTCCCACTGCGCATACATATGTCCCACTACTCTTTGTGAATGGTTGTGTAGCATCTTGGGACCTGTGATGTGTCCCCATAGGTTGTGAGCAGGGGGAAGGGGGGTCAACCTTTGTGGAATCTCCTAGACAATTCCTGCGGAAGTGGGAGCAGGTACCTGCCAAAACTAGGTACCCGCTCCCGCCCCCCCAAAAAAAACCCACCAATAACATTAGAGGACAGGGATTATTAAAAGTGGAACTTCCTGTTTAGGGTGAAGGTCCACGCTTTAATGCAGCTCTGTTTGCATTAATACATCATTGAGGGCTTGTATATACTGTATATTCAGCTAGGGGGTGTGTTCTGTTTCAATGCCAATTTATGCACTGACTTACCTCCTTAGACCCAGTCTGTCTGGACAGTATGGTCACTCGCTAACTTGGCACCATCTACAGATGATTCCAACAGGCCTGCCCACGAATAACCACTTTGTATCCGGGTCTGACACTTTGCTCCTACATGTAAAAATCTTTTTTTGGGCTAAAAAATTACCCCCAAACATTATATTTATATATATATTTTAGCAGAGGCCCCTATAGAATAAAATGATGGGTGTTTTAATTTTATATGTCACGGTATTTGAGTAGTGGTTTTTCAATTCCTTTGTAAAAAAATACACTTCAGTGAAACAAAAAGGTTTAGAAAACCAATCACAAATCCATTCATGTTAGCAATTGTTATATACAAACTATGTCCGTCGTGGCTCACCCAAAGAGCAGAGCAACAAAATATACGAACACATACATCTGCCGACCCAAACATCTCCAGTACTAATGCAATATACCACTCTGAATGGACCTGAAATAGTGCGAAGGAAAAAAAAAACTTTTCCAAAAAAAGACTTAAAATAGCCATTGTAAAATTGTATTCACACATGCCAAACATAGACAGGATACAAAAGGATGGTAGGTAGACGCGTTTCACACAAATCCAACATGCTTGTCCACAGTGGACGTGATCGAGAGCCCACAATTTAAGTGCACACCCCTAAGGGCTAACACCTGCTATCAATTAGCTCTCTGATCATCTCCAACACAATACAAAGACATTACTTGTAAAAACATTATGAGTACAAAAATGTATCTAAACCAATAATTAACAAACATACAAAAGGAAAATGAAAAAGAGAAAAAGAAAAAGGACCAAAAAAATCCCCTATGGACAAATAGATAAATACACCCATCAGTGAAACAAAAAGGTTTAGAAAACCAATCACAAATCCATTCATGTTACCAATTGTTATATACAAACGATGTCCATTGTGGCTCACCCAAAGAGCAGAGCAACCAAAATATATGAACACATACATCTGTTGACCGGAACATCTCCAGTACTAATGCAATATACCACTCTGAATGGACCTGAAATAGTGCAAAGCCAGCAAGGAAAAATAAACTTATCCAAAAAAGACTTAAAATAGCCATTGTGGATTATATATATTATATATAAGTCAACCGTGTAGGAGTCCAAAAATGTATTTATATATAGCAATAAGACAACTCACACAATAAGGCATATGTATACATGTCCCAAAAATTTAAGTTTGCCATACAGATGACCTAAAAAGTATTTCCTTGCACCCCAATCTTCTATTACTTTATTAAAAAACACAACATAAACCCATGACCGATTCTTTCAACATCTGTGCGCCAAAGTAAAGGCTATCAAAGATCTTCGATCAGCTTCCAAGAACTCTTTTTTCAGATTTTCGAATTTCGAATTTAAAATTTGTTAAACAGGTCTTCGTTAATTTGGATATTTCCGAATTACCAAATTGGTTGAAATTCATAAAAAACGAATTTGGAACAAAACAAATTGCACATATCTTAGCTCCCGTACACACGGTCGGAGATTTCAACCACAAAATCCGTCCGATTTTTTCAGACGGATTTTGTCCGAAACTGGTGTTGCATACACACGGCCGGACAAAGTTGACGGAAAATCCGATCGTTCTGAACGTGGTGACGTTCGTTGCGTACTACGGAACTACGTAGAGGCTAGTAGCCAATAGGTTTGGTCTCGTAATTTGATCTGAGCATGCGTGGCACTTTGTCCTTCGGAATTCCCTACACACGATCGGAAAAAGTTTAATCGCATTTTGTTGTCAGAAACTTTGAGATCCTGCTCCTACGGAAAAAGCCCGCTAAAGCCCACACACGACCGGATTTTCAGACAACATAATCCGATCTGACTTTTTCCATCGGAATATCCGACCGTGTGTACGGGGCATAAGATGCAGCCAGTGGGCTGCAGGTAGGGCACTAGGGGTGTATTTAGTAGTTTTCCTTGTGCATAAATTTCAATTATTCACAACTTTTCTCTGTATCTTTTGTACAAACAAATTCTCATATTACAGGAAAAAAATGCTGTTTTGTGTCACTATTCAAATTGTAATGACAATTTATCTGACTCTAAAGCCTCGTACACACGATCAGATTGTTGGCCAACAAAACCGTGGATTTTTGTCCGAAGGGCGTTGGCCCAAACTTGTCTTGCATACAAACGGCAAGGAATTGTTGGCCAACAAATACGAATGTAGTGACGTACTACGCGGTTTTTCAGTTCTTTAGCTCCACCCTTTGGGCTCCTTCAGCTAATTTCGTGTTAGTAGAAGTTTGGTGAGTGTTGATTTGCGCTTTTTATTTTGTGCTTTTCAGTTAGTTTCTGAACAGCCGTTCGTCAACCAGCCATGTTGCTGAATTGGAGGAGATAACGTGTTAGTTATTAGTGGCCTTGGAGTTATTGATTTGACATTATTTTTTTGGTTGAATAATGATTTGATTTGGTATATTTTCTATATTTTTGGATGCATAGAATGCACTTTTTGGTTAAGTTCTATAGGCAGATAGCATGTCTAATTGTATTTGTTTTCTTTTTTTAATGCACAATAAAACAATTGTGTAGAATAATACTTGGTTATGTGTTTTACTTCAAATGACAGTTTGGGAGTCGGCAGTTACATCTAAAAAAAAATACAATGTAAAATTGACAAGGGACACCAACATAGTTGTATCTTTGATCTTAAAAACTACGGGATAATGGTGTTGTGGTAACTTGCCCAAATAAAAAAAAAAAGAAGCATAAGAATATTATTCTTGATGTCACTAGAAAAAAAAAAGCCTTTGAAAATTTGTTTGGAATAACTCCATCAGTATCACCAACAAAGCAGCTTCGTTATTATCCCATTAAAGAAGAAGAGAATTGTGCGCTGCATTTCAAGATTTCATAATTTGCCACGCCACGTCACGAATGTAAATTCTGCATTACGAACGCTAGTTTACAAGACTGACCGCTTCTGGCTCGTCCTTGCTTCCCAGCATGCGTGTTTGCACTTTGGGCTTTTGTCCGGCGGACTTGTGTACACACATTTGTCCTCGTAAAATTTTAAAACCTGCAATCCAACAATTGTCCGATGGAGCGTACACACGGTCGGATTTTCCACCAACAGCCTGTCATCACACAATTCCCATCGTAAAATCCGATCGTGTGTACGCGGCTTTACTGTTAAAATGAAAAATAAAATGAAAAATTATGAAAAACAAAATGTATTATAGAGAAAAAATAAATTTGGTAAGCACATAATATTTCAGTACCTAGGCTTGAATTTACATAATTTAATTGAAAGAATGCTTTCTAGGAACACATGGAAACGTCCACAATGCTTGGAGATTGATTGGTGATTATGATAAAACAGGATGAAATTGATGTTTACTTCCACAACATGTTTGCAGGAAATTGGAATGCATTTCATCCATAATATATGGTCCAGGTATAAAATTACATCTTACAGACACTAAAAGGACATGTACAAAAGCTATTGCATTTCAGTAAACAGGAGAAGACTTTCTTTGGAAAAGGAACATTAATGAACGCAGCTGCTTTCAAGGTAAAAGATGAGCGTGTCTCCATAAACGTATGGTGAATCTACTGAGGTTAAATGGTTTCTGATATTTGTCAAATATTGACACAGAAAATGAAACCAAAGTTCATGGAAAATCTGAAATGAATAACCACTTAAAATAAAAAAATTAAATAAAAAACCTGTGGTATTTATTACAAGGATGCAGAAAAATACTATAAGAAATTACTTCTTAAAAAATAGATTGCAGGGCCATTAACCACTTGACCCCTGGAAGATTTTCCCCCCTTCACGACCAGGGCATATTTGCAGCTTTAACTGGTAATTGCACGGTCATGCAATGCTGTGCCCAAACAAAACGTTTTTCACACAAATAGAGCTTTCTTTTAGTGGTATTTGATCACCACTGGGTTTTTTATTTTTTGCGCTATAAACAAAAAAGACCCCAATTAAAAAAAAAAAAAAAAAAACAATATTTTTTACTCATAAAACACATTCAAAAAAGAAATTAAAAAAATCGAATTTCTTCATAAATTTTGCCCAAAATATATTTTACTACGTCTCTGGTAAAAATTTTAAAATCCCAATAAGCATATATTGATTGGTTTGCGTGGAATTTTTATTTATTTTTAGTTTTTTATACTAGTAATGGCGTTGTTTTGTCAAAATAGCCAATTCATCGAGATCTCCAATTACATCACTTCCTGTTACTGTAAACCATCAGTAATTGGATATTTCGATGACTTGCTGTTTTGACACAACACCAGGAACCGTCTACACTCCGGTACACAAAGACTTTGCTGTTTTGACACAACAGCGGCTAACTAGGAAAAAGTTGTTGTTGCCTCAGTGGTGGCCATTTTGTTGGTTAGTATCAGAGCGGACTAACAATGTCCGTTCATAATATCGTGTACCTGAGTGAAGGCGGTTGCCAGTGTTGTGTCAAAACAGCAAGTCATCTAAATCTCCAATTACTAATGGTTTACAGTAACAGGAAGTGATGTAATTGGCGATCTTGATGAATTGGCTATTTTGATAGAACAGCAGCAATCGGCGACTTATTGTGGGACTGTCAAAGTGTGCCGGCCAATCTGACCCTAACTGACGCTGAGGGGAACTGACTAACTGCGTATGACATCCCCAGTGACAATAATACAGTGATCAGTGCTAATAATATACACTGACACTGGACTAATGACACTGGCTAGGAAGGGGTTAACATCTAGGGGCAATCAAAAGGATGTGCCTAACAAGTATAAAGTGTTTACTGTTTACTGCTTTTTTTATTTTATTTTTATTAAACATTTTATAATTTTTTAATGAATATTTTCTTTAAATAAACAAACAAAGTCCAATATTTAATAGTATCAATTATCCCAGTCTTTTCCTAATTCCTTCTCTCTAGTACCCATCACCAAACCAACTCTAACCACTAGGTTCCTTTATGCCTTTTGCAATGTTAATTTCTTGCATCCACCACTCTTTCTTAGCATATAAGCATTTTTTCTCCAATGGATCTTAGATGTAAAATATAGCATATAAAAATTGTAACAAAGGAAGGGGAAAAAAATGGAAAATAAATAAATAAGATAAAAAAATTAAATAATATATGGTCACCCCATTCTAGTTTTACAGCTTGTATACACCCAATTAGGTGATTGTTTCTGATTTGAATTCCTGTGCTGTTAAGGATTTCTCTATATAGAGTGCGCAACATTGATTCATTTTCTTTGACTTTTGCTCCCCCCATCACCTAATTTAATTGATAGATTTTCTAAATAAAACACATTCTTTATATCTCTCTGTACTCTTTCCAACTTTGGGGGCAATGAGTTGTGCTGCTTTTAGTGATGTAGATTTAGTGAAGGGATGCTTTGCAGGGAAACAAAAACCTGCACATTGCTGCTGTCAGGACAAAGCTCTGTGTTGTTTACAATCACAGAGCTCTCTCCGGTCATCCACTCCACCAATCGGTGGGTCCCCGCCATAGATCATTGGCCGGATCCACTGATCAGCTTGTGCTGTAACTAAGGATGTGAGCCGAAAACAACCCCCCCCCCCCCCATTTGGTACGCACCTGAACAGGAAAAAATTTGGAAGAACACACGAACACCGTTAAAGTCTATGGCAGGGGCTCAAAATTCCTGAGCTACTAGCCAGGTTTCAAGGGTTACTCTCCATCAATTGCCCCACCCAACCCTGCCCCGCCCCTAATCAAGCCATCATAAATTATCTCATTGCAATGTAACCTGTGCCCATCATTGCAGCCTCATCGGGCCCACCATTGCAGCCTCACCGTGCCCCCATTGCAGCCTCACCGTGCCCCCCATTGCAACCTCACTGTGCCCCACATTGCAACCTCACCATGCGCAGCCTCGCTGTGCCCCAAATTGCAGCCTCACTGTGCCCCAAATTGCAGCCTCACTGTGCCCCCATTGCAGCCTCACTGTGCCCCAAATAGCAGCCTCACTGTGCCCCAAATAGCAACCTCAATGTGCCCCACATTGCAGCCTCACTGTTCCCCCATTGCAGCCTCACTGTTACCCGAATTGCACCTGACTGTGCCCCAAATAGCAGCCTCACCATGCCCCACATTGCAGCCTCACTGTACCCCACACTGCAGCCTAAATGTGCCCCACATTGCAGCCTCACTGTGCCCCAAATTGCAGCCTCACTGTGCCTCCATTGCAACCTCACTGTTACCCACATTGCAGCCTCAGAGTGCCCCAAATTGCAGCATCACCGTGCCCCAAATTGCAGCATCACCGTGCCCCAAATTGCAGCATCACTGTGCCCCTATTGCAGCCTCACTGTGCCCCCATTGCAGCCTCACTGTGCCCCCATTGCAGCCTCACTGTGCCCCAACGTTACAGTTAGAGAGAAGAGGATATGATGCAATCATTGTTCTAAGAGATCCTCCCTGCCAGAAAAGATAATGCATTTTTTGAATCAGAGCGTATTTCCTGAAAATGTAATCAGCCATATCTCTTAAACAGTAAGACATTTCACAAATGTAATAACTGTTTAGTGTTTTGTGTGTGTGTGGGGGGGGGGGGGTGTACTAATGGAGGTCCATTCAGACATGAAGCTGCGGCTTGGCCCCACCCCCTCTCTCTCCTCATGTCACCAATGGCGCCCACTAGTGCCTCAGCGAATAGGGAGGGAGAGTCCCCGGGGAGCCTAGGCTCTTGTGCAAATAGCTGGAGGAAGATCAGGCTCAGGTTGCACAGAGGAGGTTCTTTACCTTCATGAAACCTTAAGCTTTTACAACATCTTTAAGGTAAGGAAAGTACAGAATGAACAGAAGATGTGGTAAAGGGTGGCATTGGAGGTATTGGAAAAAAGGGGGAAGGTAAGACATGGAAGAACTGGAATGGAATAGAATGTATTAAGGTAAGGAAAGAACTTAGCAAGGGTCTCATAGTGAATCCTCAACGAGGTGAAGATGACATGTTTGAGGAAGATTCAGGATCCCAAAGTAGCCTATATAGGATTATGAGGAAGAAACATTAAGTGGCAGAGTTCTAGATGAGCATGTCATTAATGATTTGGACAACTGTATGTAGCGTCGGTGGGAGAGATTGTTTTTAGGTATCGTATGCAACTCACAGGGCCAGGCATCTATGCCTATTCCTAGACGAGCTAATTTGGGACCCGTAGTGAATAAAATTTTTGTGATCATAGATAACAAAAGGAAAATGGAGTTCCAATAGTCTGTCAAGAGCGGGCTGACTTTAGATACCCTTTAACTGTGATTAGAAATGTTGATGGACGTCTCATTCACCCCGTGGCAGGGGTGACCCTGGTAATGAGTACCAACACCCAGGGATAAATAGGCTCCATCAGAGAGGGCAGCGCCTTTGACCATTTCCATCACCATATACTATTTCTAGCCCAAGGGCACAAAAGGTTTTTTTATCCCATAATCTAATCCATCACTTACTACCCATCCCAGAGTATTATTCAAAAGCTACCACATATGAATGAGGCTCTTCATGAGGCTGTTTTTTTTAACAGAAAAGTTTTTATTTTTATTGACAAACTAGACAGTACAACACAACACATATCTTACTAGAGGATCAGACAGTAGGTGCTCAAATAAACAACATCAATTTACATGCCTATCAGTCTACATTTCCTAGCCAAGTGGTTCTGCAGGAGGTGGCAATTAGATATCACAGGGTACCAACTGATTAAATTAAGTGCAGCAATAATGAATGGTCATGTTAAAGAACTGAGCAGGGCCAGAGGAAGCAGTGGGGGGGGGGGCAGGGGAGGGGACAGGCGCAGGCCAGGGGAGAGTCCCCCCGGGAGAGATAGGCTCTCCCAAACAGAGTCCCCCACCAGTCCGGCCAGCAGGGAGGGGGGGGGGTCAGATCAACCACACGCATCTACCCAACATGACCACACTTTGTCATATTTCTGCGGGCAATTCCTACTCTCATAAGTGATACGACATAATGGTAATACATTATTTATTGCTTTTTGCCAGGCTTCTTTGGATGGGGGTTCTTCATGAGGCTGTTTGATACCCTCTTCTATTCCCATTGGAGCCAGTCGCGCAAGCTTTCCTGCTTCCCCTTCCCTTCCCTTGCTTCCTTTCCCCTCATCCTCTTCATGGTGAATTGAATGTCTCATACCTCTCATGTGTTTGATCACCTACCAATAGGATCTCCTGAGGAAGCTATTGGCTAAACGCGTAGTGATCCTTTGTTGTTGGCATTGTGGGCTGGCCTTCAGATGGAAGACTACTGTTATGACAGCATACTTAATATACCAAAGGCCACTCGTACAGGTTTCCTTGTCCAGCCATATCAGTCATATATGGGAGAATGTACATACTAAGGCACACCCATGCATATATCTTTGTGACATGTTTTTATGATGATGTTTAATCAATTTTGATATTTTATCTTTATCTTTGAGTACCTTTCTTTCCCCATTGGGATTATAGTGGTAGCCTAAAAAGTCAGTTTTTACATTTTTTCCTTATTTTTGTGATTAGAAATGTATTTTACTGATATATAGAACAATTCCCAAAAGCATTATCCATAATGATTGTTAAATGACTATCTATATAGAATATGTATGTTAAATGATAAGGGACTTTAAACTTTGTCTAGCATAGAGGATATAGGGACAGTGCAATAAAATGGGTGTTTGTGCTCGTAAAAAGGTTAAGAACCCCTGATCTTAGACAATATCCAATCATACATCAAAATACAGATAGGGATTGAGAGATGAGAATGAAAGAGATTGTTTGGGAACATCAGTTGAGCTACAAAAATGCTGTGAAGAGCCCATGTTTGTGCAGCTTTCATAATCTGTTATGCATTATTCTGCAGTGTATGCCCTTTGCCACTCTGACCGGTTTTGCATTATTCTAACCTGTTTAGTAAAGTGCAAGTTACAGTTATGCCTCGTACACACGATCTGACTTTCCGCCAACAAAACCGTGGAATTTTGTCCGAAGGGTGTTGGCTCAAACTAGTCTTGCATACACACAGTCACACAAATGTTGGCCAACAATTACGAACGTAGTGACATACTAGATGTACTACGTGTTGTTTCAGCTCTTTAGCGCCACCCTTTGGGCTCCTTCTGCTAATTTCGTGTTAGTAGAAGTTTGGTGAGTGTTGATCTGCTCTTTTTTTGCATTTTGTGCTTTTCAGTTTCGTTTCTGAATGGCCGTTTTTCAACCATACATGTTGCGGAATCGGAGGAGATAACATGTTATTTATTATTGGCCTTGGAGTTATTGCTTTGACATTTTTATTTTGGTTGAATAATGATTTGATTTGGTATATTTTTGGATGCATAGAATGTACTTTTTGGTTAAGTTCTATTGGCAGATAGCATGTCTAATTTTTTTTTTTTTTAATGCACAATAAAAAAAATTGTGTAGAATAATACTTGGCTATGTGTTTTACTTCAAATGACAGTTTGGGAGTAGGCAGTTACATTTAAAAAAATACAATGTAAAATTGACAAGGGACAGCAACATATCTATATCAGTATCTTTGATCTTATAAACTACGGGATAATGGTGTTGTGGTAACTTGCACAAAAAAACAAAAAAACAAAAAAAACAAAAACATAATTATTATTAAAAAAAGTCTTTGAAAATGTGTTTGCAATAACTCCATCAGTATCACCAGCAAAGCAGCTTCATTAGTATCCCATTAAAGAAGAGAATTGTGCGCTGCATTTGGAGATTTCATAATTTACCACGTCACGAATGTTAATTCTCCATTACGAACGCTAGTTTACAAGATCGACCACTCTTGCTTCCAAGCATGCCTGTTTGTACTTTGGACTTTTGTACACACGATCGGAAAATCCGACAACACACATTTGTTGGCGGAAAATTTAAAGACATGCTAGCCAACATTTGTTGGCGGAAAGTCCGACAACAAATGTCCGATGGAGCATAAACACGGTCGGATTTTTCACCAACAGCCTGACATCCAACATTTCCTGTCGGAAAATCCGATCGTGTGAAGGGGGCTTTACTCTCTGTCTGACCACTCAGCTGATTATGCATACTGTTACAACCATCATACTGAGAATATCTAGTGACAGAAATAAAGTACTTTGGGGGAAATCTCTGTATTGAAGGTGAATATTGCAGAATTGGTCTGAGTGACCATTGATAACCCTATCCCTGACTTAGCACCTGGGCCTTTTGGTTGAATTTACCATATTCAACGTCTACCCCTGCTCTTGTCAGAGGACCTTTCATGGTGATGAAAACGTGGTTGCACATATATCATTATGAATTTGAACAGTTTAGCTTGACAGATAGGTGGCAATTTCAATTCCAATTTTTCTCAAAATCTTGAAACAATCAAAGACATAAAATGGTGGTTTCAGCCTACTGTCAGGAGATGGAATCAAAATTGCCTTGATCAAAAACCGCATAAAAATAAGATCGCTTTCCTAGTAGTTGTTTCCCATTCCAATTCCATTTGAGTTTTCAATATTTCAATATACTGTAATAAATCTGTCAACCTATTGGCCAGTTTCTATTTTGCAATTGACTGAATTATGGTGGTCAGTCAAAGTCACGAGTGGTAGATTGCTATGTTTTTAGCAATTGCTTGCAATCCCAGACGTTCATAAGTGGTTGAAAATTACTCAAAACTATCACATGTATGACCAGTTCTAGGGAAGAAGGGAAGTGATTTCGATAGGAAAGCAATCTTTCTGCAATACTACCTTGTCTGGTGATCATTTTCAGATAACAAAGGTCACCAACTGGGAGTTGACGTGTTTGGCTTCCAGCACCCTCACTGTGATCATGGCAGCATTGAATAGCTCACAGCAAGCATGCAGAAGCACATAGGAGTAACATTCAGCAAGGGGGAGCTACCAAAGATGCATTTGCATGTGGAAGCAGGTATAATAAAGTATAATAAATAATATAAATCTAATTAATGTAGGACTAGAAGCACCTGAAGCTGCCTTGGATATTAGTCTCCTGTAATCCCTCGCACAGGGACACTCAGAAACGGCAAAGGAGAGGCTGGATTTACATAGTTTAAAAAAAAAGCATTAGATAAAAATAAGAATACTTTCAAACCTCCATGCTCAGAACCCTAGGGGCTCGTTAAGTCCACACCTGAAAGACGCTGCCGCGTCATGTTTTTTTCCCGTTTTTGTAGCCTATTTCTGGAATGGCACCATTCATTTTGAATGAACCTCCCTCTTCACCAAAAATTTATCAAAGAAGCTCATCTACCAAATTTCGGCACTGTGCCAGGATCATTTGTCATTGCATGTTTTGCTGTGATTTTTATGCTGCAATCCTTCAAATCCTAGGAATCACGCAATTCTGCCTTGTTCCAATATGCTCAGCTGTGAATGGGGCCTTGAGGTTGGGGAGCAGTAAGGCTGCTTTCACCCTGCTTCATTGCAAAAATCGCAGTAAAAATGTATGCATTTTTGCCATGTTTTTACTGCATTTGCAGTGAAGCACCGGTGAAAAAAATGTGACGCGTGGCACCAAAAATGCACCAAAAATTGCGTTTTTGATGCATCTTCCATTCATTTCAACGGGGAGCTACTTTTTTGGTGTTTTTTTTTTTTTTTTATCACACCAAACACACACCAAAAATGCAGCATTCAGGACTTTTAAAAACGCAACTGACTGATACTCCATAGGATTTATTGGTCTTTTGGTAAGTCAAAAAAAGGAAGAAAAATTGATCCACCCCAAATCTGCCCTCTCTCTTAAGCTACGAAAGCAGCAGACGATGTTTTGCATATGCCCCAGCTGCAATGCACCCCCAGAAAAAATGATTCCCCCGCTAAATGCATCCCATTCAAGTTAATGGGGTAGTGCCGCAACCTCTTTCAATGCACGCAGTTGCATTGCGGTGGTGCAGCGTTTATGGGGTTAAAACAGGCGGTTCGCTTTCCAGAGACGCAACAGCCGTGCTGCTTTTCTAAACTAACCAGACATGTGCACAACAAAAAAATTTGTTTATTTTTGTTTAGTTTTTTTGGTTTCCGTTGATTCGTAACGATTCGTAAATTCGTACGTCGTCGGTGTTCGTATTCGTAACGATTCGTATTTTCGTTAGAGTTATTTTTTCGTTGATTCTTTTTTCGTTAGTTTAATTTTCGTTTATTCGTTTATTCGAAATTCGGACGCATTCGTATTTATTCGTACATTCGTAACATTCGTAACATTCGTAACATTCATAGATTCGTAATCGGAGCATAATTCATAATTTTATATAATGTGTATACTAATATTACATTTTAAGAGACACGGAAAATTACGAATCGAAAAAAAAAGTTACGAATGTACGAATTTTTTCGTTCAATCCATTCGAAGCACGTTAAGCAGCGCCATTGTAAGAGACACGGAAAATTATGAACCGAAAAAAAAAAAAAAAAAAAGTTACGAATGTACGAATTTTTTTCGTTCAATCCATTCGAAGCACGTTAAGCAGCGCCATTGTAAGAGACACGGAAAATTACGAACCGAAAAAAAAAAAAAAGTTACGAATGTATGAATTTTTTCGTTCAATCCATTCAAGGCACGTTAAGCAGCGCCATTGTAAGGAACACGGAAAATTACCAATTCAACAAAAAAAAAAGGTTACGAATGTACGAATTTTTTCGTTCATTTTGATTTTCGTTGTTCCTGTTTTCGTTTTTCGGATTTTCTTCATTCGTAGATTTGTTGTTTCTAATTGTTTTTTTTCGGATTTTCGTTGTTTTCGGATTCGTTTGATTCGAACGATTCGTTATTCGTTAAAATTTTTACCGAATCGTTTGTTCATTCGTACGATAACGAATGAACGAAAATAACGAAAAAAAAACGAAAAACGTAAAAAAAAAAAACGAATTGCACATGTCTAAAACTAACCCACAATAGTAAAATCAGTCTGTATATGCAGTAAAGCATGCTTGGTATACTCACTGCAGGGTTAATCTTCTGCATTGTGTAAAAAGGCTGTTTGATCCTGTCTTCTCTGATCCTTCCCTGCTTCCACAGTCCCCAATCCATCTGCTGATAGTATAGAGCCTTGGGGGCACCCTGCACATGCTCAGTTTGGTGTGTATTGCTAGAGAGTTTTTTTTTTCTTGGGAGGGTGCATGTGATTAGCACAAGGTCAATCAGCACTGTCAAGACAGAGGGTCAGGGGTCATGCAGCCTCATAGGACAGTCAGAGGAGAATTAAAACTCCTCCTACAAGCTTTAAGCAGACACTGATAGAAGTCACAAGACTGCTATATACTGCTGAGGATAAAAAGTGTTTAGCAGTTTATATTTACTAAATAATTGCATTTTAATGTCCATGTTCTGTGTACTCTGGGAGACCAGATATAGTGAATGCAGAGTCCTGGGTTTAGTAACACTTTAATCTAACTTTGCAACACTAGGGACCAATTAATAAAGACTTTACTACATTGCCCAGTGCTGCTAGGGAGCATGCTCATTTTTAGAAAGAGAACAGGGCAGTTGGGGCGTGTCCTGACCGGATCACAGCACTCAACTGCAGTGCATTCTGCAGGGAGGTCCAGTACCTGGCTGTGCTGTCTGGCTGTGGTGACAGGATTATGAAAATACCTGGAGTTCAGATATTAGACATGTGCACAACAAAAAATTTTGTTTTGTTTCGTTTTTTTATGTTTCCGTTGATTCGGAAAGATTCAAAATTTCGTAAGACACGAGTTTTCAAATTCGGACTTCGTATTTTCGTAACAGATATATTTTTGTTGACACAAAACGATTCGTAATTCCGTTAGTCTAATGATTCGTAATTTCGTAAGACGCAAGGTTTCATATTCGGATTCGTTCGTATTTTTGTAACAGTTATATTTTCTTTGATACAAAATAATTCGTAATTCCATTAGTCTAATTTGCTTTGATACGAAATTCATAATTTTGTTTATAATAATAATTTTCGTTTATTTGGTACACTACTCGTAATTTAGTAATTGTTACTTTTGTGAGATTGCCTTTTTCATTGATTCGTACTTTCGTAGGAAATAAAGAATAATAATCCTATGCTTGCTTTTCTAATAAGTCCTGTACTTACTCCAGTCCACTCCCTCAGTCATGAGACCCGACTCCGTCTCCTCCTCAACTGAATCGAAAAAGATTCAGGAATGCCGTGTGACACAAAAGGGTTAAGCTGATTGGCTAAAGATATTAAGTATAACAAATCACTCACTACACGAAATTACGAACATACATATTAACCACTTAAGGACCGCCTCCTGCACATATACGTCGGCAGAATGGCACGGCTGGGCATATCAATGTACAGGTACGTTGCTCTTTAAGAGCTCAGCCGTGGGTCACGCGCGCACCACCCGGTCCTTAGCTCCGTGACCGTGGTCGCGGGACCAGCAGACCTGATCGCCGCTCGTTTCCCGCGATCGGGTCACAGAGCTGAAGAACAGGGAGAGGTATGTGTAAACAAACCTTCCTAGTGCGACTGATACTGATCGTCTGTTCCCTGTCATCGGGAAAGACGATCAGTGATGTCGAATGTCAAGCCACGCCCCCTACAGTAAAAAAAACACACACGTCACACGTAACCCCTCCCCGCCCCCTAGTGGTTAACTCCTTCACTGCCAGTGTCATTTACACAGAAATCAGTGCATTTAAATAGCACTGATAGCTGTATAAATGACAATGGTCCCAAAAATGTGTCAAAAATGTCCGATGTGTCCACCATAATGTCGCAATCACAATAAAAATCGCTGATCGCACCATTACTAGTAAAAAAAAAAATATTAATAAAAATGCTATAAAACTATCCCCTATTTTGTAAACGCTATAACTTTTGCGCAAACCAATCAATAATCGCCAATTGCGTTTTTTTTTTTACCAAAAATATGTAGAAGAATACGTATCGGCCTAATCTGAGGAAAAAATATGTTTTTTTATATATTTTTTGGGGAT
This sequence comes from Lithobates sylvaticus, assembly GCA_028564925.1. Lineage (NCBI taxonomy): Eukaryota > Metazoa > Chordata > Amphibia > Anura > Ranidae > Lithobates > Lithobates sylvaticus. The sequence goes on from CM053028.1 coordinate 51,008,306, forward strand.
ATTTATTATAGCAAAAAGTAAAAAATATTGCATTTTTTTCAAAATTGTCGTTCTATTTTTGTTTATAGTGCAATAAATAAAAACCTCAGAGGTGATCAAATATCACCAAAAGAAAGCTCTATTTGTGGGAAAAAAGGACGCCAATTTTGTTTGGGAGCCACGTTGCACGACCGCGCAATTGTCAGTTAAAGCGACGCAGTGCCGAATCGCAAAAAGGGGCCTGGTCCTTTGGTTGCATATTGGTCCGGGGCTGAAGTGGTTAAGAAGCACTTACACTGTCCATTCAAAAGAACGATTCGAGAACACCAACAAACAAAATTACGAACAGACAAAGAAACAAAATTACGAACACACAAATGAAAATACGAACATACGATATTATGAACAGACAAAGGATTAAAAATACAAAATGTAAATCATTCATTATAGATGTCATTTTTTTTCTTTTACTGTTTCAGAGTTTCGTATTTTCGCAAGTTTGTATTTTCGTGTGTTCGTTATTTTGCTTATTCGTAATTTTGTAACATTTGTATTTTGGTTCTTTCAGCCATTCGGATGTTTGAATTGATCCGAATGTACGAATACTAACAAATTCGTACGAAAATCCATTCGTTACGAACCGAATCGCACATGACAAACTTTGGACATGAAAAGGGGCTGAGGTGTGCGGCTTTATGCCCTGGTACAGGAAAGTATTGCAAACTAGAGCATAACAATATATTGAATGGAGTTTTTATACAACATTCAGCCTTTATTCACATTTACCGTGTAAGAAATCACTTTGGGAAATACACATTATTTAGAAGAATAAAAGAGAACATAAACGTTAACCTAAAAAGTCGCAAAGTGTCTGAGTTACAATGAGTAACAAACATCAGGTAATGTTCTATAATTTATAATTCCAGGTATCAAAGATTTCTAGTTTCAGATGAAATAGTTCTACGCAGCCTTTGTTCGCGGTATAGGAAAAAGCAGTAATTTAAGGTGAATTATGGAGCTGATATTGCTGAGAACAGCACTTTTTTTTTTTTTCAAGAAAGAATAAATTGCAGATGCGCTCAGAATGCATCATGTTCCATTTTAAAGGCTGCAGTCTTATTACAAAGGCAAGACTTGAAAAGGTAATGCCGGTGTTTTTTAATAAGCACTTATTCTGGGATATTATTATTGTAATGTCTACATCTTAGGGATTGCTTTTAAGACATTTGCATTTTTCCACACTTATTGTGCCTCATTTCTATGATCACATTAAAGGCCAATTGAAGTTTTACACATTTTATCTCTTTAGAATCTTGTTATGTTCTTATTTGTGACAAATTTTTAATAAAACTTTATGGAAAAAAAATTAACTGCCTGGAGACCAAGCCTTTTTTTCTGACACTTCCTGTTCACATGTAAACATCTGTATTGCTAGAAAATTACTTTGAACCCCCCCCCCCCCAAACATGATATATTTTTAAAGCAGAGGTCCTAGTGAATAAAATGGTGGGTATTCCATTTTTTTATATCACATAGTATTTATGCAATGGTTTTTCAAATGCAATTTTAATTGGAAACAATACACTTGAATGAATTTTGATGCACAATGGAAAAAATGAAAAAGAGTACATAGATACCAAACATATCAAACTTTAAAATGTGGAATGGTGACAAATTACGTAAATTAAATTATCCCTAGGCAGTGCCTTTACAGGTTACCACTTTAGATTTACACTTTACCGTTACCACTTTAGGTCTTGGGCTAGAATTATTGTTTTCGATCTGACATTCGTGGTGACACCACATATGAGCGATCGCTGTTTACATACCAATGCAGGACCAACGTGTGCGTTCATTAACCTTTGTGCGTGAGCACGGGGGGCTTTAAAAGTATTTTTTTTTTCAATTTTTTTTTTATTTTTTTTTATTTTTTTACAATGACCTTTATTTTTTTATCACTTTTATTGTTATCACAAGGAATGTAAACATACCTTGTGATAGCAAGAGACAGTGACAGGTCCTCTTTACAAAGACATCTGCATAGCTCCCAACTGTCCCTGATTTTGAGGGACTGTCCCTGATTTGGAGCAATGTCCCTCTGTCCCTCTTTCCTTCTCATTTGTCCCTCATTTTGGTCTGATCCATATAGTTGTATATAAAATGCACTTTTTATCTTTCAAAAAGTGTTTCCCAGTGCTAAACCTTTCATCCAATTTCTAAATTGCTGCATTTGTACATTTTGAAAGCCAATATAAAGGAATAGTAGTGGTAAAAAAAAGCACTTGTGGATTTAATTAACCTTTTTTTTGGTTAATTCTCCTTTAAGGGGGTGTGGCAGGGGGGCGTGTCCTATGCCTACATACGTTTGTTAGTAGGTGTCCCTCATTCTCAAAATGTTGGGAGGTATGCATCTGGGGCCTATTAGATGTCTTCTCTGCCCTTAAAAACTTTTGATCATACCAAGATTGGTATGATTCGATGCTTTTTTAAAACCAATAATAGTTTGTTTATAACTGGCGGAACCGGAAGCGATGAAATACTTGTCACTTCCAGTTTCTTAGACCATTCCGGTCCTTGATCAGCTCAGTGGTCAGCCAGTGGAGCCGTCAGCTGTAATCCCAGGTTCCCCAGTGGCGCGGGTAGGCGGCAGAGAGCGTCAGGAGGGGGACCCTACCGCCACTTATAAAATCAATTCAATGGCTAATTAGTCATTAGGATTGCTTTTACAAGAAGGTACTTGAAACAAGCTTCAGGAATCATCTCGGTATAACCACTCAAAGTCGGGTGGCGTACAGGTATGTTACATGGCTTTAAGTAGGTAACTCAGAAATGCTTTAAAATCCCTTTTGATTTTATTGAAAATAGAGGTTTGTTTGCCCAGCATCTCTGCTCCTACAGCCAGGTCAGTACAGTACCATCCCTGCTGGCACTGAGGGAGTAAGTGAGTCCCTCCTTTAAATATTTCAGCTGTGTGCAATTAGATATCCTATCATCGAGGGTAAATACATCATAGTAGTAAAAAAGCCCATTGCTTAGGTAGCTTTGTTCAACTTCTGGCTGTATATTATAAATATGTATACTGTATGCTAAAATTTGTACTTACATAAATAACAGATATAAAGTTGTTTTTTTTTTTTTTTTGGTCCTGAGCATAACAAAAAAAAAATAGGGTTGCACCACTTTTTAAAGTGGTGGGACACCCTGAAAATGAAAACTTAAAAAAATGTTAGTAACAATTTAAAATAAAAAAAAGTTTTTTTACTTACCAGAAATGGCTCCTCCAGCGCCGCGGTGATCTTCTCTTCTTCCATCTTCAGGTGAATGGGGCGCGGTGTGTTATGGGAACGGTGTCCCACAACACATTGCGTTCCCCATTCACAAATCCCACTCACGCATGCGCAGTAGGCCGTGTGCCGACTCGCGCATGCGCAGTCGGCCGCGCGCCGACTCGCGCATGCGCAGTAGGCTGCGCAAAGCCGTTTCCCTTACTGAGGATGGTGGCGCTGGATCCGGAACACCGAGGGACATCTCGGCCTCCACGAACGGCATCGCGGGCGCCCTGGGAGGGTAAGTGTACTTATTAAAAGTCAGCAGCGACTTTTTTTTTAGCTGCTGACTTTTAAAAAAAATTTTTTTTAACCTGAAACACCGCTTTAAGACCGAGTACAAGTACCGATACTTTTTCAAGTACTCGCCGATACTGATTAGCGATACTTTTTTAATGTCATGTGACAGTTTTAAAAAGCACAGATATCTTTTTACTTTAGTACTTTTTTGGCACTGATGAGATGGCACTGAAGGGCACTGATGGGGTGGCACTGATGGGGTGGCACTAATGAGGAGGCACTAATATGCAGCACTGATGGGCACTGATGGGGCAGCACTGAAGGGCACTGATAGGGGGGTACTGATGAGGAGGCACTAATATGCAGCACTGATGGGCACAGATAGGTGGCACAGATGGGCACCGATAGGTGGCACTTATGGGCACCAATTTGGTGGCACTGATAGGCGGCACATATGAGCAATGATAGGTGGCACTGATGGGAGGCACTGATGAGCATTGAAAGGCAGCACTGATTGGCATAACTGATGGGCACAGATTGGGCTCACTGTTACTATTATAATATATTTTTATGTTGTTTTCCCAAGGCAAATAGTTCTGTCAGAACCGACGTCCTGTCAGATTTTGTAACGGAAGTGACGTTCCATCAGAACAAAGCGACATCCATCTTGGAACACCCTGCACTTGGCCACAGTAAGCCTGCAGTCAGAAAGCAGCAGTGGACATCTTGTTACACCCAGCCCATATATTGAAATAATAATAATAAATCTCTTTTCCTCTAGGCATAAAGCGAATAACTCAACAGTAAGTTCACTATATGGACCCACTATATGGACCCCTTATGTATTTTGTACATGTTGATCATATCCCCCCTTAATCTCCTCTTATCAAGAGAGAATAAATTCAGTTCCTCTAATCTTTCCTCATAGCTGAGTTCCTCCATCCCTCTTATCAGTTTAGTTGCCCTTCTGGGCACTTTCTCCAGTTCCCCGATATCCTTTTTGTGAATTGGTGCCCAAAACTTAACTGCATATTCCAGATGTCTTACTAATGATTTGTACAGGGGCAAAATTATATCTCTCTCTCTGCAGTATTATACATGTCTCTTTGGAGAAGTATGAAATTATTTTAATAAATATTATATTAAATATATTGACCGCTTGCCGACCGTATCACCTGTATATACGGCAGCAAGGCAGCTCTCCTGCACCAGATCACATACCTAGTACGTGATCTGGCACTTCCAAGTAGAGGGCGCGCGTGGCAGGCGCCGCTCAAGCGACCTGGCTCTGCTGTGATTTTACTCAGCAGATGTCGATCAGCAGGTACCAGCCAATAGATTACCACTGGCATTCGCTAATCGTCCGGAACACACGGGGAAGTAATAGATTTTCTTTACCCACAAAGCAGGGAATGAAATTGATTACTTCCCCTAGTAAAAGCACAACATACAGTACACATAAACACTGGCTAGGCACATATTTAACCCTTTGATCACCCTAGATATTTAACCCCTTCCCAGCCAGTCTCATTAGTACAGTAACAGTGCATATTTTTAGCGCTGATCACTGTATTAATGTCCCTAGTTCCCCAAAAATGTCAGTTAGTGTCAGAATGCTCACCGTAATATCGCAGTCCCGTTATAAGTGGCTGGTCATCACCATTACTAGTAAAAAAAAGTAAATAAATAAAAAAATCCCATAATTTGTAGACGCTATATCTTTTGTGCAAGCCAATCAATATACATTATGACAAATTATGAAGAAATTCGATTTTTTTCAAAAAATTTTGGGGATACATTTTGTTTTTCAAATTTGGCTGTCTTTTTTTTCTTTATAGTGCAAAAAATTAAAACCGCAGAGCTGATCAAATACCACCAAAAGAAAGCTCTATTTGTGGGGAAAAAATGCCATAAATCTATTCCCTATTTTGTAGACGCTAAAAATTTTGCGCCAACCAATCAATATACGCTTATTGTGATTTTTTTTTTTACCAAAAATATGTAGAAGAATACATATTGGCCTAAACTGATGAAGACATTTTTTTTATAATTTTTATATATATATATATATATATATATATATACATTTATTATAGCAAAAAGTAAATAATATTGTTTTTTTTTTTTTAAATTGTCTGTCTTTTTTTGTTTATAGTGCAAAAAATAAAAAAACGCAGAGGTGATCAAATACCATCAAAAGAAAGCTCTATTTGTGGGGAAAAAAGGACATCAATTTTGTTTGGGTGCAACGTTGCACAACCGCGCAATTGTGAGTAAAAGCGATGCAGTGCCGTATCGCAAAAAATGGCTTGGTCATGAAGTTTTTTAACAGAGATTTTATCTGTGTATGCAATTTGTACCTTAAAGGTCCCATTTTTTCTGTTTTTTGGTTTTGGTTAACTATTTTACTGTCACTAGCACTTGACAATAATGGTAAATGATAGTACCAACTGTTCAGGAAGAATCAGCCTGCCTTTCAGCACTGTTCCATGTTAATCAACACATATGCTGGTTGACAGCTTTAGTCTGAATATTCCCTGTAAAGCAGGATGAAATTAGCAAACTATCACTTTTCAGAGATTACTGCCTGGGATGTTTCCATTAACATGCTCTGTGCTACAGGTAACATCCTGAGAGCGGAGGGGACGTTAATTAGGATGGAAAATCACTGGCGTTGTTAGGTGACAGTCACATGGGAAAAGGGCATATTGTCTTTCAATTAACACGAAGAAGAAATATTGGGTGATGACAGCAGTGTTTTCTAACCTTGTTTATAAGATATATTCAGACAAGAAGCAACAAATGTAACTGTTAAACTTACATTGTAGTTTATATTATAAATATATGCAAAAAAACTTTACATCCTAATGCCCCGTACACACGATCGGAAATTCAGCCAGCAAAAGTCCGATGAGAGCTTTTGGTCGGAAAATGTGTGTATGCTCCATGGGACTTTTGCTGGCTGAATTGCAGCGTGATCGGTGACTCGATAGAATCACTCCCTAGGACACACTTAACCCCTTCATCGCCCCCTAGTGTTTAACCCCTTCCCTGCCAGTGTCATTTACACAGTAATCAGTGCATTTTTATAGCACTGATCGCTGTATAAATGACAATGGTCCCAAAATAGTGTCAAAAGTGTCCGATGTGTCCGCCATAATGTTGCAGTCACGATAAAAATCGCTGATCGCCGCCATTACTACAAAAAAAAAAAATGTATAATAAAAATGCCATAAAACTATCCCCTATTTTGCAGACGCTATAACTTTTGCACAAACCAATCAATATACACTTATTGCGATTTTTTTACCAAAAATATGTAGAAGAGTACATATCTGCCTAAAATGAAGAAAATATTAGTTTTTTTATATATATTTTTGGGGATATTTATTATAGCAAAAAGTAAAAAAATATAGCTTTTTTTTCAAAATTGTTGCTCTTTTTTTGTTTATAGCGCAAAAAATAAAAACCGCAGAGGTGATCAATACCACCAAAAGAAAGCTCTATTTGTGGGGAAAAAAGGACATCAATTTTGTTTGGGTGCAATGTTGCACAACTGCGCAATTGTCAGTTAAATCGATGCAGTCCAGAATCGCAGAAAGTGCTCTGGTCAGGAAGGGGGTAAAATCTTCCAGGGCTGAAGCGGTTAAGGTGGTAATTAAACTCACTTATTGCCTTATCTGCATTAAATTAGCCTCAGAACCTGTGTAATTCATGTGTGTTTGGTTTTAAAGGGATGAGGTAGCAACTGTAACTGACACCATCAGTATAGTACACGTGCAAACACACGCTTATGTGTTTGGGCTTTGGGATGCACACCCTAATGCAATACGCTGTGCACACCTATGCCCTGCAATGAGGTGTAGTGTATTCTAATGTGCTATGTAAAAATGCAGCATATCTTAGGGTTCGCTTACACTTGTGTTGCCCTCTTAAAGAGGTTGTATACCCTTAATTTCAAGTTGCACCTACAGGTAAGCCTAGATTAAGGCTTACCTGTAGGTACAAGAAATATCTCCTAAACCGTGCAGGTTTAGGAGATATTTGCAAAGAACGATTTACAACGTTGTCTACGGCGCATGCACGCCATAGACACCGGTGCATTTAACGGGTTAATCCCCATTTACAACTACGGCTCGCCGAAGTTGAAGTGTCCCGCGCGCATGCGCGGAGCGACATCTTCGCTGCTCTGGCCAATCACAGCGCCGCAGCGGCGCTGTGATTGGCCGGAGCGGCGATACCCGGAAGGGTATCTGTGAAGAGATGGCTGCGGCTGGAGGGGGAGAAGAGGACGGCGTCAGGGGCCCCCGATCTAAGGTAAGTGATGCATAATGAGCTAGTATGCTAGTCATACTAGCTCATTATGACTTTGTCTTGCAGGTAGTTTTAAAAAACCAGACTAAAAAATGGGTATTCAACCGCTTTAAGAGCGTTCTACGTTATAATTCTCAATGAAACACAGGTGCAGTGATCACCACTCTTATGCCGCGTACATAGGGTCGGACATTCCGACGACAAAATCCGTCTGATTTTTTCCGACGGTCGCACAAAGTTGTCGGAAAATCCGATCGTTCAGAACGAGGTGATGTATAACACGTACGACGGGACTATAAAGAGGCCAGTAGCCAATAGCTTTCGTCTCGTAATTTTTTTCAGCATGCCTGGCACTTTGTCTGTCAGAATTGTCTACACATGATCGGAATTTAAACGATCAGATTTTGTTGTCGGAAAATTTTAGATCCAGCTCTCAAACTTTGTGTGTCGGAAATTCCGACGCAAAAAGTCTGATCGCACATTTTCCGTCGGAAAGTCCGACCGTGTGTACAGGGCAATATAGTCCATCATCACTTCCTCCAGCTCTCTAACTGAAAAGTGTACTCCAGTGTGAATAAGAAGTTGGAGGAAGAGTCTGCAGAAGCCTGACATTCCAATGTTTTGCAGGCTCTTTTGCAAAAAAAAAAATATATATTAAATGCACATTTTTTTCTTCAAACAATATGTGCATTTAAAAAAAAAAAAAGTTTGATTTTACCCTTAAAAACCTTTTAGTAGAAACCATGAAATGTTCTGTTTTAGTTTTTTAGATAAACTTTACAATTAGCCTGTGGTGTCACCATCTGCACCTTCAATATGCTGACGTTATGCATTTATAAACTTTGTAAACTATTTCAGTACTAAAAACTCTTTTGATAACACTGTGTTTGTTTCTGTTTAGTTTGGTCTGTTAGAAGCTGAAGGAATGCAGGTTTTCCTATGACGTCATAAGGGTTGTCTGTGATTCTCTGTTTAGTACCAAAGAATGGATGAGTTTTTGCGATAAATCACATAATGATTCTAACAGTTTATAGAAAAGAGAGTTTGCGTATTGTGACAATGCTAGGCCCTGCCACTGTGTGAGTGTAGGCAAAAGGCACACAGAGTTCTCAAAGATGCAGTTTGAGGGGCTTCAGAGTGTTGTTTCTGAGTGGAGAAGATTGGTTTTTCAGTGTTCCATAGGTTTCGTAATCCTGGATCAGCATCTTTAGACTGGAGGCCATACCAGTGTGTCCTGATCACAATACTTTTGTGTCCTGATCACCATACCAGTGTGTCCTGATCACCATACTATTGTGTCCTGATCACCATACCAGTGTGTCCTGATCACCATACCAGTGTGTCCTGATCACCATACTTTTGTGTCCTGATCACAATACTAGTGTGTCCTGATCACCATACCAGTGTGTCCTGATCACCATACTTTTGTGTCCTGATCACAATACTAGTGTGTCCTGATCACCATACCAGTGGGTCCTAATCACTGCCATACCAGTGGGTCCTGATCACCATACTAGTGGGTTCTGCTCACCACCATACCAGTGGATCCTGATCACCACCATACCAGTGGGTCCTGATCACCATACTAGTGGGTCCTGATCACTGCCATACCAGTGTGTCCTGATCACCATACCAGTGTGTCCTGCTCACCACCATACCAGTGGATCCTAATTACCACTATACCAGTGGGTCCTATTCATCACCATACCAGTGGATCCTAATTACTGTCATAGCAGTGGATCCTGATCACCCCCATACTAGTGGGTCCTTATCACCATGCCAGGGAATTCTGATCACCATCATACTAGTAGGTACTGATATTTGCCATACCAGTAGGTACTGATATTTGCCATACCAGTGGGTCCTAATCACTGACATACCAGTGGATCCTGATCACCACCATACCAGTGGATCCTGATCACCACCATACCAGTGGATCCTGATCACCACCATACCAGTGGGTCCTGATCACCTCCTTACCTTCTGGGTTTTGTAATTTCCAAAGCAGTGTCCATAGTCTGGGGGCTTCAACAAGTTTTGGGTGGAAAGAAGCCTCTACTTCCACGTCTTACCTGAGACCTGCAGTCTGTGTGTGTGTTCTGCTGCGCACAGCCATTATGAGCAGGGAGCATGTCAGTAGTTCTGGTCTCCACCCGATAGACAAAAGGTCCCTGCCGAGAGGCCGGGAGGGTCGGGGGTTGCTCTGCTCTGACAAGGCCGACACCTGGAGTTACAGTGGCTGCAGGGAGAAACATGTAAACACTGTTGTGTTATGGATTGAGAGTCTGCATTCTAGGCTGAGGAGAGAAACAGCCATGAGGCTGAAAAATTTGTGTTAAAGTGATGTTGTTTGGAGCAGAAACCCTGCATGGGAAACCTGATATAAGGACTTTTTCTTTTCCTTTCAATAAAAGTGGGCAACAAGCACTCAAATATAGTTCCTGTCTGGACTGAACTCACTGTAACTGCTCTACACCATTTGAGTGACATTCCCCAACATATCACAGCATGTTTAGAGAACTAAGTCCCAATTAATTCATAATAGAAATAAGCCGTCACTTGGTACGATCCATAAAATGAGATAGACTGTCATAGCTGAAACATGTTAGCGTACTATTAATGTGTTTTTACATGTAGCCTGTGACGGAACGTCCCTACACTCCTCTTGAGTGCGTTCGTCATATATCACTTCCTCTCAGTCTGGATATAGGTATAAGATATTCCAACCGCTCCCAAGCACCAAACGAGACAACACTTGCTTGGTGCCAACATGGACTGATCTTTATTTGACATGTCACACAATTTTATACAGCCAGATGACTAAGACCTAACTTAATTAGCATGAGCTAATTATCTTAATCAACACTGGACTCCTTCATTCAATTGCAGGGTTAATTAGCACACACAACAATAGGTGAAACACTTCTACAAGCCAGACTATACTCAATTACATAACACAGGTGGCTGGAGTTCATGAGTCATGACATTAGCGTCTCTTGCTAATATGCCAAATACACATACAGATTCTATGTGTATTGGGGGCCAGCATGGACCTGAATCCAAGTATCACCAGCTCAGGGGTCCCAGGCTTGCAGCTCAAAGAGCACTGTTCCCCCAAATGCCAGGGCCCATAATCACAAGGCAATAGGCTCGCACTCAGTCCCCTCCAACAGCCCGTGTCCCGGCTAGGTCCGTCACATTTCTCCCCTTTCGGCAGGAGACTAACACAGGAGGGGACCCCAGACGGGTTGACTCCGAAGTTAGTCAGTGGTTCCAGTCCTCTAATGCTGGGACCCACACAGTACCCCAAACAAATTGTTTCAAACGGAGCACTCACCCAGCCAACCTCTGCCTCTCTCATAGAACATATCTGCCGCTGGGGAGAGGCCTGGACTGGCCCTTCTCCCTGGAGTCTTTTCAGCCGCTGGAGAGAAGACATGGTGACTGGGCTCACTCCATCATGCTGTTGGGGATCTGGGCCGACAGCCCAGCATCCCTGGGGTATACAGGTGGGGACTGCAGTCCCATCCCCCTTTACAGGAAATCTGTCCTGTTTTAGTTGCGGGCAGAGGCCAGCAGCGCTCTGTTCCGTTGCCAGCAGTTCAGGTGGGCGTAGGAGCTTCCCTACATCATCTCCTCCAGCTAACTGTTGGGGAGAGAGGCCGACTGCCCCAGCTCCCTGGAACTCCGCAGCTGTTGCTGGTGAACAGAACCTCCTACAAAATCGGATCAGTGGGGGAGAACGGATCCCAGTCCAGGACATCAAACTGTTTGAAATACTTTGATGTCCTGAGGAAAAGGGGTACGTTTTCTCTCTCCGATGTGTTAGGTATGTTCTGCTTTGCAAAAGAACACATTTTTCATCTTTTGGTATAATGGCGGGATTTTAATTGTATGTTTGTCAGTAATGATAGGTCTATTGTATGGGATACTCTATAGAACCCATTTAATATAACCTAAAATGTTTGTGTAAGTAACTGTATGTTGTGCAACATCCTGTCATTTCCTTTTGTTGCTGATGAATAAAAGGTGCCTGTGCTTGTGAGAGCAGGCAGTCGAGCGATGGATCTAAAAACATGAGGACGGTGACACTGTCTGTTTACTTGGGGAAAAATGGGAGACACGGGTTTATTGAGATGCATTATACCAAAAGGCTGAAAGGGCACTTAATAGCGCAAGAGACATGGATTACGTATAACAAAATCTCCACGTCACATCCAAAAGTGGAAGCTCCACTTATCAGCCCCCCCTCTCCCTTCTGGTGCCTAATTTGGCACCTTTCGGAAGAGAGCAGGTACCTGTTTTTGACAGGTACCTGCTCCCAGTTCTGGGTGATCTTGCTGCGGCGAGATCACTCGGATGTTCGGCCCCCCTCCTCCTTTCCCTGCCACCGGGCCATTCAGAGAGCGCAGTGCACTTTGCACATGCACAGTAGGTAAACGTCTGTGAATCAAAAAGGCTTCACTGCCAGGTTCCCTTACTGTGAATGGTGGTGGCAGCACCTGAGACCGGATGGGATGGATTCCAGGACAGTGTCCTAATATTAAAAGTCAGCAGTACAGTATTTCTTGGAAGGGGGGGGCAGAACTCCACTTTAAGATATAAACAATGTGAATTCATAAATTATCCCAGTATTCGTATACAGTATTCCACAAAACTGAGTATACCCCTCACATTTTGTGTAAACACTGAAGAAATTACACTTTTGCTCTACATAAATTGCTCTACATAAAGACGGTCTAGGCTATAAGAAGATTGCCAAGACCCTGAAACGGAGCTGCATCACGGTGGCCAAGATCATACAGCGATTTAACAGTACAGGTTCCACTCAGAACAGGCCCCGCCATGGTCGACCAAAGAAGTTAAGTGCATGTGCTCAGCATCATATCCAGAGCTTGTCTTTGGGAAATAGACGTTTGAGTGCTGCCAGCATCGCTGCAGAGGTTGAAGGGGTGTGGGGGGGGGGGGGGGTTCAGCCTGTCAGTGCTAAGACCATACGCTGCACATTGCATCAAATTGGTCTGCATGGCTGTCATCCCAGAAGGAAGCCTCTTCTAAAGATGATGCACAAGAAAGGGGTGTACTCACTTTTGTTGCCAGCGGTTTAGACATTAAGGGGACAGCAAATTTACACTGTTATACAAGCTGTACACTCACTACTTTACATTGTAGCAAAGTGTCATTTCTTCAGTGTTGTCACATGAAAAGATATAATAAAATATTTACAAAAATGTGAGGGGTGTACTCACTTTTGTGAAATACTGTACATGATACTGTTGTAGATGGAAATATGGTATATCGCCCAAACAATTCTTAACATCCTATAACTCTATGCGTTTTGTGGATCCCTGTCTACTTCCTCAGGAACAGAGGCAAGAATAATTGTCTGAAAGAATGAAGAATATCAGAATGATAGTATCATATAATGAGTAAATGGCTCCCAATAAAAGGGAGGAGGGGGGAAAGGGACAGATAGCCTAGTTACTCACAGGTCAGCTCAGAAAAATAGGCCTGGCAGCCCTATGAACAGGGGGTGCAATGTCATTTTTCTCAAAGCCTTTCTCTACAGCCTCAGCGACAGTGCAGAGTGAATGAACAGGAGACGCACTGTACAGAGAGTGCCTGTTCATCCACATACTGAAGCCTAGTAAACACAGTTTACTATTCTTCAGTTATGAATGAATACCATTACTGATCACTCACCATGTTCATTTAGGAAAGGAAGGGGTTGGTACATATGACATATTTACCGGCCTCCACTCTCCATCCTGAAACCGATCCTCCTATGCCCCCACAGTGCAGAAGCAGCAGTTCAGTGGGGAGGGGGGAAGGCACTGGGGGATGTATGTTTAGAGGATAAGAATAAAAGATGTGGGTGGATCAGAGTATCAGGGGTATCCATTTGGTCAATTAGATCCCCTGTGGTCCCCCTGCAGAAGCTGACAACCAGTGGGAGGGAGAGGAGGAGAAGCAGGCAGCACTGTGGGGTGGGAGGTACAGGGAGATTTGAGCTGCTGGGGAAGGATCATGTAGGTATGCTGTAGGGGGGCTGCCTGCCCCCCCCCATGTTAAACACATGGGGTTCAGGCCCCATACAGGAGGGCTGGTGCCCCCCCCCCCTTACTGGCAGCCCTGCTGGCTATCGACATATTGAGAGGTTGGATTGACAGGTTTAGTACTATGGTTTCAGTTTCGGTCGTAAAATAGCAAAACAAAAAATAAAAGGAGGAAAGAGAGACAGAGAGATTTGGTTCCAAAAGAAGAAGAGTCTAATGAGGCATAACTGGGAGTGAAGGGGGTATACTGAACTGCAGCTATTTTATTAGATAACCTCTTTTTTATATTTAATCACTGGTTTATAGTATTTATATGACTTGTTTTTCATGTGGTATGTACACGTAACTGACACTGACACTGCTAAACTGTCAGGTAATTTAAGAACAATTGAAACAGAAATCGAAGCTGAGGTTTGTGTGGTTGTGATGGAAACTACATCCCAACGTTTAACTGACTTTCCTTCTTTTGTCTTCTATATTATTATTATTATACAGGAATTTATAGTACTGTATTGTTTTACAAAATGGAATAAGACAGTAGAGTTACAATACAATTCGATACAAGAGGATTTGTTAGAGCTTGAAATCTGGGAGGGAGGGTTAAGTGATACAAAAGGTAATAACTGTGGGGGATGAGCTGATGGAGAAAAAAAAAGTTCAGTTTGTTAGTTAGAGGCAGGATACTGTAGGCTTCTCTGATGGGATGAGTATTTTAGAGAACACCTAAAGGCAAACAGAGTAGGAGACAATTGTGTAAATTTGAGCTAGGCTCAGTTCACATTTATGTGAATTGGATGCGTTTTGAACTGCATTCTATTCGCATAACATGTAAACCGAACGGCTTACAAAGGAGTCAGTTCACATATGTCTGGCGAACATATGGTCCTGTCCATTTTTGAATTTTTTCCTGTGCAAGTAAAAATTTGCACCTGAATCACACTTGAACTGGTGAACAAAACCGCACCGGCCTCCCTTTAATAATCGTGCTGAAACCGTGGCCAGATATATGTGACCAGAGCCTTAAAGCCCCATACACACGGTCGGACAATCCGCGGACCAGGTCCGTCGGACCATGTCCGTCATACTTTGTCTGATGTTGGTTTTGCGTACACACGTTCAGACAAAGTTGTCGGAAAATCCGATCATTCTGAACGCGGTGACGATTGTTGCCTACGACGGGACTACGTAGAGGCTAGTAGCCAATAGCTTTGGTCTTGTAATATGATCTGAGCATGCGTAGCACTTTGTCCGGTCGGACAACTGTACACACGATCGGATTTGGTGTGATCGGACCGTGTTGTCGGCAAATCTTTCCAGCAGGAGATAAGACTTTGTCCGTCGGACAATCCGACGTACACTGTCCGATGGTGCATACACACGGTCTGATTTTTCAACAACATTGTCCGATCGGACAGAATCCATGAAAAAGTCCGACCGTGTGTATGGGGCTTAAGAGTTACGGAGGATGGGAGAGGCTCTGGAAAAGTCTTGGATCGACATGAGATTTGGAAGGAGTGAAAGGAACAATTTGGTTGGTATTTTGAGACTATGTGGGTGATGTAT
Organism: Lithobates sylvaticus; assembly: GCA_028564925.1. NCBI lineage: Eukaryota > Metazoa > Chordata > Amphibia > Anura > Ranidae > Lithobates > Lithobates sylvaticus. The sequence continues at coordinate 51,023,784 of CM053028.1, forward strand.
CTGTGGGCAGGGTTGTGGATGGCTTTGTTAGTTGTCGTTAGTATTTTAAATTCTATTTGTTAAATTCTATTTGTTGGGTGAGTGAAAGTCAGTGAAGAGATTGGGAGTGTTGTGTAATCAAGGGCTCCCTCATTGCCTATATAACTGTCACCCATTCTTCAGTAAATCAGAACAGCTTCTATACACACTTTCGCAGAGAAAAACATACTGTAGGTCAACCCTTTAGTGCGGAGCTGGGCTTTAACAGCATCAAAGGATCTTCAGAGGCATTGTGTCTCCACTGAGTAGGGAACATCATTAGTTTTACGTTTTCATACTGAAACTATCCCTGAGATCTGGCCTTCCGGAGCTCCAAGTTGCGGTCTTGGTATTTGAGGAGTTTAAATATAAAGGTGCGCGGTGGGGCGCCTGGAGGGCCTCGTACCACCGACATGCGATGAGCCCGCTCCACCACAAAGAGGCTAGAAAACGTAGCCAGAGGAAACAATGTGTAAAGCAGGTTCTCAGTAAATGTAGGGGGATCTGCACCTTCCGCCCCCTAGGGAAGGCCGACAATGCAAAGGTTATTTCGCCGGTTCCTGTTTTCGGTGTCTTCAGCTCTTGTCTCCAAGGTTTTATTCCCGATCTTCAGGGTATGTAGGATCCCAGAGTGGACTCTAATGGCATCCTCCACATCCATCACCCTCTGCTTAGCCACGGCCGTCCAGTCCCAGATGCCATCCATATCACAGCGGTGGAGACCAATATCCGTCTGCAGCTGCTCAATTTTAATCATGAGCACTGCTTGACACGTGTTGATTGCAGCCATGACCGATGTGAGGTCCGCAAGAGAGGGGGCAGCTGGAGGATCCGGCGCAGTCTGTGTCACCATGTGGCCAGAGGGAGAGGAGTGCTCCTGCACTCTGGAGGCTGTGGCGGCTTACTGTGTCCCCACTCTCTTTCCAGTTGGTGTTAGTCTGCCTCTAGGCATACCAGGTGCGAAGGAACAAGCGGGATTGGAAAAAACAGGCGTCAGAGATCCTCTACAGCTCTGGTCTGGTCACCATCTTGAAAACACCCCCCTATACACATCTTAATTTGTGTGTTTGTCTATTCTCTTGCAATTGCAATATTAATATAGCACCCTCTAGTGTATGCTAGAATAGCATAGGAATTTTGTAGTGTAGGGTTTTTTGTATAGGTAAATTTAGTTAGCTCTTGCTAAGCCTGAGCTGTGAATTTGAGTCAGGGTTCAGTAAGTCAGGGGTTGGATGACTCATCCTGACAGCTCCTCTGGTGCCTCCCCCTAATCTAGAAGGTTGTAGAAACTTCTAGAGCTAGTGGGTGGAGGTTAGGAGGGGCTGCCTGGAATATTTATGAGGGCCTCGGCCAATCCCCGGTAAAAGGCTGGCAGGGGACCTTATATATAGGCATGAGCCATTCCAGCAGAGGCAGTTGGGTGAAGGATGGAGATTTAGTGCTGAGGAGGCTGGCGGTGGCCCTCTGGGGTACCCCCTAGCCTTGGGCCGGGGCTCGGGTGCTGCCACAACATATGGAGGAAGCCCTTTCTGGAGGCATAAGAGCAAGAGAGAGGACAGTGTGAGTAAAGCTGCACTATTGGGGACTTACAAGGGGGGAGACTGTACATGTAATCAGTTTTCCCTAAAGACAGTGGTGTGCCAAGAATTCATCCCTTCCCTGGGAGATCTCCTGCAGAGTCAGCCGGGTGGGCTGGTGAGAGTCAGTCTGGAGGACTGTGGAGGAAAGTTAGCCTGGAGGGCAGCCATGCAGCTGCCACCAGGTGGGATGGTAGTGCCTGAATCGGTGGCACTGGGACTAGTAGCCACAGGTGGGAGATTGAAAACTGATCACTGCATTCTACTACACAATAAGGGGCATTGAGTTCCTGCTTGCAAAGGGCCATTGCTAAATCTGACTGTGTCTGTCAGATCCACTAACAGTGATCTAGCCGGAGACTAGGGATGAGCCGAACACCCCCCGGTTCTGTTCGCACCAGAACTTGCAAACAGAAAAAAAATGTGTGCGAACATGCAAACACCGTTAAAGTCTATGGGACACGAATGTGAAAAATCAAAAGTGATCATTTTAAAGGCTTGTATGCAAATGGCAGTTTTTTTAGTAGCAGTGATATTAAGATTGCTTAAAGTGAAACAATAAAAATTAAATATTCCTTTAAATATCGTGTCTGGGGGTCCCCTTAGCCTGCCTGTAAAGTAAAAGAATGTAATTTAAAATTGTTCACGGCTGTAATGTATTGCCAGATCCCGGAAATAACAGCGTGCCCCCCCCCCCCCCCCCCCCCCCCCCAGTCCATACCAGGCAGTTTGGGTCTTGTATGAATATTAAGGTAAAGTCCACGCCAATTTTTTTTTTTTTTTTTTAAATGGCATGGGGGTCCCCCCTTAAAATCCATACCAGACCCAAAGGGCCTGGTATGGACAGGGGGAACCCATGACATTTATTTTTATATACTAGTCTGACTGTATATATAAATCAAATACACTGCCACTAAGTAACTAACCTGCCTGCCTAATCTAGCTCAATCTCTCTATCTCCAACCACTATAACACACTATACTGTGTAAGCAGCCTTATGTAGTGTGAGGCGTGAACTTAGTCCCCCTGCCTTTGGCCAATTATGGCTATTGCTGAGGAGCGTGCTATGATTGGCCAAAGCATGCAGGCCAGGTGTATGCTTTTGCCAATCATCATACAGCAATGCACTGCGGTCTTGCAGTGCATTATGGGGCGCTCAAATTTGCTGCGAATGCCCCATAAAATTTGCTGTTCAACGAACGGGCGAACACTTGATGTTCGAGTCGAACTTGAAGCTCATCCCTACTGGAGACTGCAAGCAAGCGAAGCACAGGAGGAGTGTCAAGGAGACTGTATATAGACTGTATATAGGAAGATGTCCCTGAAGTTGTCGCCAAGTGGGCATCCCATAACCTCCCATCCCAATCCAAGTTATTAACCCTCAATAAACCACAAAAAATGTCACAGACTTTTCTCTGTCTCTGGAGTGCCTGTGAAAATTATGTGTGCCTGGCTGTGTAGGGTGGGGGAATCCCAGTTCATCTGCGGCTCCTAAGGGGGTGCGCAACATTAATATCACAATTTGGGTACACCAGCTAACTACGTCACAAAGAACTCTGAAACAGGAGCTATGGTAACAGGTTGCGTTGGCTTTTCTAAGAACACAGGGGTGATAAGTGAGAAAATCAATTTTTCTGACATGACGCGTCCCCTTGAATTAGGAATGTTTCAGTTTTGTATGATAGTTCTGCTTCTCTTTAGATTTCTGTCATTTTTGAACGCAGCATACTGCCAAAACAGATAAACATTTTTATCATGTACAGGCCAAGGCTGAACTGTTCCAATAAGACTGAAATAATAAATTACACACCCTCTCTAACATTCTTCACAAACCTGTTTTCTTGGTATCATTTTAAAAAATACAGGCAATCAAATTCTTCAGGAAAGGTATGATCGTGGCTGATTTTACCTACGAGACTCTTGTGCAGAACTGCTGTCATTATGTGTCAATGCTCTGAGGTGTAAAATTGGTAGAGATTCACACAATATTATCTAGAAAGAGCAATTTATAAATGATTTCTCAGCAGTTTAGCTGCAATGTAATTTTTCTTACATTTTCTTGACTAACAAAACAGGATCCGCGTTAGTTTGTGATATTTAAGAGCTTGAATGCACCGATGTAACAAGTAGATGTACTTTCTGCACTTCATGAGTTCATAATATCTATATAATAATTATTTGGTTCCCAGTGAACATGTAAAGGTTAACCACTTGTCTACTGGGGCAATTTGTTATTTGTTTGCACATATGTTAAAATCAGCATTTTTTGCTAGAAATTTCTCATTAAAATAATAAATTATATTTTTTCAAAGCAGAGACCCTGCAATTTTTTATATCTCACGATACTTGCAGCTATTTATCAAAAAATACAATAAAAATAATTGTAGTGCAATCAAAAACAATTTTATAACGGTCAATAAGTTCTGCGCCCCTGAACTTAATGTACTCAAAAGAAATATACAAACAATCCCTAAAGCTGCAACTTAAATTGTAAATTAAATATGGAACGTATTTTAATGAAAAAACAGTGGCGCTGTGCTCACCATTGTGAGGTGATATCAAATCTAAATAAATCCAAATGATCAGTAAACTTTACAATAACACCAAACTAGTGAAACTGTGAAAAATTATATAAGAAAAAAAATAAAAGAAGAAAAATAAATAAAGTAATTGACTTGGTGAATAATCTTCTTATACACCTCTAAGTTTCCTTTCACCACACCAATTGTGATCCACTCCCTTTGAAAACCGCACTCACCAGAACGATTTGCCTTGCACTCTCATGCTCGGCATAAAAGCTGTTAAAACCCAACAGGGTTAATCAGACTCTCTTGAATCCCAGCAGTGCTCAACAAAGGAAGACGATGTTCCCATATGCCAACATAGAATGAAAAAAATGCCTCTAATAACGTGATACTGTAAAATCATTTACTAAAATAGACACACAAAATCCTCAACCACTGCACTCACATCACTTCATTGCAAAAACAGCATTTAGGGAATACTCCCATAAAACGAGCAGTAGTGGTATACTGTGGTCACGGCGGACCCAGGATACAGTTAATGCCTCTCACCCTCCACTCGCTCGCTCATCGGTATCGGAGCCCCGTCACAGCCGAAAACAGCAGAACGTCGCTCGTCACACCTGGTTGCCGTGCAGCCACGCCCGACATGTTTCGTTATTCCAACTTATTCATGGGATTAGCTGTACGGCATGGCAACCCTCCTCTTTATACCTTCCCTACCAACTGCTGGAGGAAGTGATTTCAGAGCGTATGCGCACATCTCGTGTCCCCTTGACCACAATAGATACGCTTTTTTCACCGCTCAATCTATATTCAGGTGGATCCAAAATCTTCCTTACCACCTGATCTAAGGAAGTTGTGGTAAGGAAGATTTTGGATCCACCTGATAGACAAGCTTTAAAAATAGATTTGAAAGGCTTCTTCTCTTGTAGGAAATGCATTTGCTGCAGGACTGTGAATGTTAGCAATAAAGGCAGGACCAACATCAGCAATGCAGATCACAAAACATTTGAAATAGATAAATTCATCACGTGTAATTCATCATATGTGGTGTATTTGCTGTGGTGCCCATGTGGGCTATATTATGTGGGAAGAACTAAACGACTCCTAAAAGTCCAAATAGCTAAACACCTGGCGAATATAAAAAATGGATTTAAATTCCATAGTGTCTCCATGCACTTTAAGGAAAAACATGGTCAGGACCCTTCTTTGCTGCAGTTTTGTGGAATTGACCAGGTTTTTCCATCATGGAGAGGGTCCAACCAAATTAGAGACCTGTCTAAGAAACAGAATGGATATTTATTTTAAAGAGTCAACACCCGAGAGGGTTAAATATTGAACTATATCTCAATTGTTTTATTAATAATTATTGAGGGTCACTATTAATAATATAGAAGTGGTTACTCTGTGAGAATTTACAAGAGTATTCAATAATATGTAGAGTACCATGAGGTGTGAAATTCTGCATATAGTCTGTGTATTGAGGAGTATGGTTCCAACCACTCAATTGATATATTAGGTATATTCTGTATTATCATTTTTATATTGATTCCAGTTTTTTTATTTTTTATGTGGAGTGTAATATAAATATTAGATTAAATTACATGTAATTGTATTACATTAAAGATGTCTGTTATATGCATAAAGTATGTTGGAGATAGATCAAATACTTTGGGATATATTATAGTATCAATCTCACTGAATATAGATTGAGCGGTGAAAAAAGTATATCTATTGTGGTTAAGGGGACACAAGATGCGCGCATGCGCTCTGAAATCACTTCCGCCAGCAGTTGGTAGGGAAGGTATAAAGAGGAGGGTTGCCATGCCGTACAGCCAATCCCATGAATAAGTTGAAACATGTCGGGGCGTGGCTGTACAGCAACCAGGTGTGACGAGTGACGTTTGACATTCTGCTGTTTCCGGCTGTGACGGGGCTCCGATACAAATAAGCGAGCGAGTGGAGGGTGAGAGGCATTAACTGTATCCCGGGTCCGCCGTGACCACAGTATACCGCTGCTTCTCGTTTTATGGGAGTACTCCCTAAATGCTGTTTTTACATTGAAGTGATGTGAGTGCAATGGTTGAGGATTTTGTGTGTCTATTTTAATAAATGATTTTATGGTTTCACGCTATTAGAGGCATTTTTTTCATTCTATTCATATGGGAATATCGTCTTCCTTTGTTGCGCACTGCTGGGATTGAAGAGAGTCTGATTAAAGTGGTGGGCCACCCTGAAAAAAAAAACTTAAAAAAATTTTAATAAAAATTTAAAATGAAAAAAAATATATATATATTTTTTTTTACTTACCAGAAATGGCTGTTGCTAGGCAGATCGTCCTAATCTGCCTCTTCCTGCTCCGCGGTGATGTTCTCTCCTCTGCTCCGAGCGCCGTCTTCTAGTGAATGGGGCGTGGTCTGTTATGGGAACTGTGTCCCACAACACATCGCGTTCCCCATTCACAAATTCGACTCGCGCATGCGCAGTAGGCCGCGTGCCGACTCGCGCATGCGCAGTAGGAAACGGGCAGCGCTCGTTGCTCGTTTCCCTTACTGAGGATGGCGGCGCTGGAACCGGATCACCGAGGGACATCTCGGCCTCCACGACCGACATCGCGGGCGCCCTGGGAGGGTAAGTGTACTTATTAAAAGTCAGCAGCTACTTTTTTTTTAGCTGCTGACCTTTAAAAAATTTTTTTTTTTAGGTGAAACACCGCTTTAACCCTGTTGGGTTTTTAACAGCTTTTATGCCGAGCATGAGAGTGCAAGGCAAATCGTTCTGGTGAGTGCAGTTTTCAAAGGGAGTGTCTCACAATCCCAATCGGTGTGGTGGAAGGAAACTTAGAGGTGTATAAGAAGATTATTCACCAAGTCAATTATTTGAATTATATCACATATTTTTCTGTTGTTTATTTGTGTATTTTTGATTTATATATATTTATGCCACCTATCAATGCCCTTTAGTGCCACCCATCAGTGCCACCTCTCAGTGCCCACCAATGCCACCTATCAGTGCCCATCAGTGTCACCTCATCAGTGCCCACCAGTGCTGCCTTATCAGTGCCCATCAGTGTTGCCTTATCAGTGCCCATCAATGCAGCCTATCGGTGCCCATCAGTGCAGCCGATCAGTGCCTATAAGTACCCATTAGTGTAGCCTCATCAGCGTACATCAATGAAGGAGAAAAATTACCTGTTTGCAAAATTTATTAACAAAATATAAAATGGTTTGTGTTTTTTTTTTTTATTCTGTCTTTTTTAATTTGTTTAACAAGAAATTAAAAACCCAGAGGTGATCAAATACCACCAAAAGAAAGCTCTATTTGTGGGAAAAAATTATAAAAATTAAATTTGGGTACAGTGTTGTATGACCATGCAATTTCTATTCAAAGAGTAACAGTGCTAAAAGCTGAAAATTGGTCTAGGCAAGAGGGGGGTTTAGGTGCCCAGTAAGCAAGTGGTTAAGATGTTACCATTCTTCAAAAAAACTTTGCAGAAGACATTTGATCAGTGGTGTCGTGGCAAATATGTACATTGTTTCCAGTTTCCAGCTGGCTGTTGCTGCAGCACCCACCACTTCTAAACCTTTTCCAGGAGCATGTGCGATGGGAATGTTGACATTATGCTGGGACGATAGATCTCTTTAGGAATTGGTAAGCTGCAATATATCAATTTTTTGTTCTTAGGTTTAAACAAACAATAAATAATCAAATAAATAAACATTATAATGTGTGTATATATATATATATATATATATATATATATATATATATATATATATATATATATATATATATATATATATATATATATATATATATATATACATAGATATAATTTATATCATCTCACCAAGACATGATTCTGTCTAGGAAAAAAAATAAAAAAAACAATGAAGTGTCCTTTATTTAAATAAACTTAAAATAATGGAGTGGAATGCACTCTTTATAAGCAGCTATTATTTTTGACATTTCAGACAATGGCTGTTCTCCGCTCTCCATAACTAATGAGTTAGCAGGTCACGACATAATAAATGGTCTTCTTCTAGTTGAAGACACTTCTGTTAATGGCTTCAGGTACGTAACAACAAGATCATTTCAATAGAGAAAAAGAAAAAACTGTTTGGTAGCATTTCTCTAAAACATCATTAACCACTTCACGACCGCTCACTGTATATATACGTCATTTTTTTGAAGAGGGATATCTCGGTAACGGCAGCAGCTGCTGCCACAACCGAGGTATCCCTCTTTACAGTGAGCGGTCCCCTTTCCGATAATGGTGGTCATCGCGGCGGATTCGCCGCGAGATCACCGTTATCGGCGGCGGGAGAGGTGCCCCCCCCTCCCGCCGCTCTCCCGTGCCTTCCGCCGCTTACCGGAACCGTCGGCAGCGGCGGAGGCGATCGGGTCCTTTCCCTGCCTGTGTATAGAGATGAGTGAGGCTAAGATGGCCGCCACTCATCTCTATACCATAGGAGGGCGGAAGCGACGTCAAAAACGTCACTTCCGCCCATACGTCTTAAAGGGAAATTTACAAATGTCATTTTTTTAAATGACATTTTTTAAATTTTTTTTTTTTTTTTCCCCCATTGAAGTCCAAATATGAGATCTGAGGACTTTTTGACCCCAGATCTCATATTTAAGAGGACCTGTCATGCTTTTTTCTATTACAAGGGATGTTTACATTCCTTGTAATAGGAATAAAAGTGATCAATTTTTATTTTTTTTTAAAAACTGTGTAAAAAATAATACAATTAAGTAAAATAAATAATAAAAAAACAAAAAAAAAATTTTTAAACCACCCCGTCCCGACGAGCTCGCGCACAGAAGCGAACGCATACGTGAGCAGCGCCCGCATATGAAAACGGTAGTCAAACCACACATGTGATGTATCGCCGCGATCGGTAGAGCGAGAGCAATAATTCTAGCCATAGACCTCCTCTGTAACTCAAAAAATGCAACCTGTAGAATTTTTTAAATGTCGCTTTTTGAGGGTAAAAGTTTGACGCCATTCCACGAGCGGCCGCAATTTTGAAGCGTGACATGTTGGGTATCAATTTACTCGGCGTAACATTATCTTTCACAATCCAAAAAAAAAAATTGGGCTAATTTTACGGTTGTCTTATTTTTTATTCAAAAAAGTGACTTTTTTCCAAAAAAAGTGCGCTTGTAAGACCGCTGCGCAAATACGGTGTGAAAAAAAGTATTGCAACGACCGCCATTTTATTCTCTAGGATGTTAGAAAAAAAACAATATATAATGTTTGGGGGTTCTAAGTCATTTTCTAGCAAAAAAAAAAACAGTTTTAAACATGTAAACACCTAAAATCCAAAACGAGGCTGGTCTGGAAGTGGTTAAAAAATCATAATGTGTAAACTCCGAGAGTCGCTTATCAACAAGTCTGATTAGGTTTGCTGTCATAAATATTTTAATTGTATCTGCAGATGTTGTCAGTATCTTATTTACAAGGGATGCAGACCGAGACACACTAATAATACAAGCAAGCAAGGAAGGGAGAGGGAAATAAAGTGCGGGAGAAGGGAGGAAAGAAGGGAAGAAAGGCAACATAATGGAAGAAAGAAGGAAATAAGGAGTATCGGAAAAAAGGGAGGAAAGGAGGAGTACTGAAGTGGGGAGGTAATGAGGAAACACAAGTGAAAAGATGGAGAGAAGAAGGGAAAAGAAAGGGAAAAAGAAAAACAGAAAAGAAAAGGGAAAAGAAATGTGAAAAAAACAAAACAAATTAAAAGGGAAAAGAAATACCACAGGAAAAGAAAGGGGAAAAGAAATGGGAAAAAAAGAAAAGAGGAAAGACAGAAGTAAGGAAGGGAAGGAAAGAGGGAATGAATGAAGAGAGGAAGAAAGGGAAGAGGGACAGACGAAAGAAAGGAAGAGAGGAGGGAAGTAAAGTGGTAAATAAAAAAAGAAGAGAATGATGTGTGAGTGATGTGGTGAGTGAAAGAAGGAAGGAAGTGAGGAAAAGAGAAGAATGTGCAATTGTTGGTGACATAAACACTGCAGATGCTTTCAGAAAACAAAGGAGCAATGAAAGCAGGAAGGAAGAAAAAAAACAGAAAGAGAGATTGAAGGAAGGAAGAAAAAGTGTTGGAGTTATGGGTAAATTGGGAAACAAAATGAGTGTAAAGAAAAGAAAAGGGAAAAAAAAAAAGAAAAGAAAAGAAATGAAAAGGAAAAATACATGCGAAAAAAGAAAAGATAAAAAAAGGGGAGAGACAGCAGAAAGGAAGGGAATAAAAGAGGAACGAAAGGGGGAATGAATGACGAGAGGAAGTAAGGGAAGAGGGACAGATGAAAGAAATGAGGAGAGGAAGAAAGTAAAGTGGGAAGGGAAAAAAAAGAGAATGTTGGAGTGATGTGGTGAGTGAGGGAAGGAAGGAAGAGAGGAAAGGAGAAGAATGTGAAATTGTTGGTGACATAAAAACTTTAGATGCTTTCAGGAAATAAATGAGGAATGAAGGCAGGAAGGATTAAAAACTGAAAGAGGGATTAAAGGAAGAAAAAGTAGGAAGGAAGAAAGAGTGTTGGGGTTATGGGTAAATAGGGAAACAAAAGTGGAAGTGGAAGGAAAAAGAAAAGAAAAAGGGGTAGAATTGTTGGTGACATTTTTTTTAGAAACCATGAATCAAACCGAGACAGAAGTACAGTAAAAATCACACTAGTTTAATAATAATAGTAAAATGTAAACAGAGCAAATGTAGTCATAACATAGCCAGAATTCGGTAACCGGAACGGATAGTCATACAAGCCAGGACGTCAGGGAGCCAGGGATCAGCGTACTTTAGGACAAGCCAGGAAATCAGGAAACTGGAGAATCAACCAGAAGGACATCAGCCAAGCAAGTCTCTGATATGTTGACCAGGTGAAGGCAGAGAGGATCTGGACTAAGTAGCCAGCAGGACTGAGGAGCAGGATATCATCACCAGGTGAGTCACTATGGAAAGATTAGAGCTGGCAATTATCCGACAGCTGAGCAGCCTGCTCTGAGAAGGAAGGGCTGAGCCCAGCCCTGACACATATTCACTGCAGATGCTTTCAAGAAAGGGTGGAAGGAAGGAAAGAAGGAAGGAAGGAAGGAAGGAAGGAAGGAAGGAAGGAAGGAAGGAAGGAAGGAAGGAAGGAAGGAAGGGAGGGAGGATGGGTGAGTATTGGAGTGATGGTGAAATAGGGAAACAAAAGGGGTGGAATGAAAGCAGAGAGGAAAGAAGAGGGAGGTCCACTTTTTGAAAAAAAAAAATAACAGACAGACAAAAAGAAAGGAGGGAGAGAGAGAGAGAGAGAGAGGGAGAAAGAAAAGAGGGAGGAAGAGAGAGGGAGAAAGAAAGGAGGGAGGTCCAATATTTAATAAGAAAGAAAGAAAGAGAAAAAATGGAATGGCAGAAAGGAAGAATAATAGACTAATAAAACAAATTTTATCTTTTTATAGAGCAAACATACGCAGCGCAATGCTCCAAAAACATAATGTTTGCATATATACATACATTTCTATTCCATTCCATGTTAACAAAGTCCTTTTGATAAAACTGTTCCACCGTACATTGTAATACAAGGTTTTACAAAGCAGCACGTTGCTTTCCTTTTTTTATTTTTAGATAAGGATCGGTGAGATGTGATTTCCATGGCACTCTTTATCACTGTAAACTTCCCTGTTTGGATCCCGTGAAGCTCTGTTGATTAGTATAAGTGGTCACCAGCTGTTTCAAGATATATGTGACAAAACCAGAGCTTCATTTATTTATCTGCCTGTGCAAAAAGTCTGATGTCTTCATTACAGAAAAGAGAAAAGCATTAGGAAGTAAATATCAAAGGAACTGCACACAATAGTATGTTAGAGGATTATTAACACAAAACCCGGTATATATGTGAGATTCCCTTTTGTCAGACATCCTGTACAATGTAATAATAAAGGATCTAAAGACGAAAGGATATAAAATCAAATAAAGGAGGATGATAAAAATGTTTCTTATGACTGTATCTCTGTCCATTCACTGCTCCTAAAATAACTCTAAAGTCAAGAAATGAAAAAGAATATTGGCTAAAGCCCCTGTGGTCATTAGATAATAGATGTCTTCTTATAATTGTTAAATATTTTCCAGGAACCCTTTTATACGGAGCTAAGGTGGCAAAGCCCGTTGCCTACAATGCTGACATGGAAGATAATGGATAAATTTTTTCATTTGGACACATTTTTTATCACAACTTTTAATTTCCTTATCCTTGTCTATATACATCTTTCTAGTCATTAGTGATTTATATATATATATATATATATATTTGGGTCTACCTCTATATATATATATTTGGGTCTACCTCTGTGTCCCTCATGCTTTAATTACCAACTTTTGAAGCAAAAACAACAGTTTAGCACAAGACCTGATTTTGACCTTTGCACACTGGTACTGACTAGTATTCCAATGGTTCTCTTCCTCACTCAACTAATATGACAGAAAGAAGCAGGGCTGGGGCAAACAAGGAAATCCTCAGGTACCTAATGTCCTCCTTATCAACCGATGATGTAATCGGTTGTTAGGACACCAGCGGCTAGAAGATTGTAATGGTGCACAATAAAAACCTGTGGCTTTGTGTAACTAAAAGACAGGCTTGATCCACCCACTGGCTTGTATACAATTTTTTGGGCAATTTTTAGAAATTTTGCCAAGGCACCTCTGAAGAAACCTGAAGGCACCCTATGTCCATCATAGGGCGGGACTGGGCGTGACTGTTAGCGGAGCCGAGCGGAGTACACTCGGCTATGTATCTCGGCGGGGCCCATGGGCTTGAGCCCAGTCAAGCCCAATGGTAAGTCCGGCCCTAAACACTGTACCCAAACAAAACTTTTACTTTTTTTTTAGATATATAGTGCTTTCTGGTGGGCATCACTTGTGGGCATCGCTAATGGGGCTGCACTGACAATCACTTCACTGATTATCAGTGCAGATCCCCCCTGTCAGAGGAGCCGCTTATCAGCTCTCCTCTACTAATGCTCTGTCAGCATGAATAGAGGAATGCCGATCACAGCGTAACTAGGAAGTGCCAGTTATCAGCTGTGATTGGACACAGCTGATGACTTGGTAAAGAGCCTACCGCATAGGCTCTTTACCATGATTGAAGATGCGGTGTGTCAGAGATGTGGGGGGTGCGCACAATTGGCTTGTTCTGAAGGATGTCATATGACAGAGTTGTGGTTAAAGTGAAAAATTTGAAATTAAATTCTACTACTATATGGCTAGCTTTAGACAGAGGCATTTGGAGAGAGAAGGAGGAGTCAATGCTCTGACTCATTCATGTATGTGTGTGTATGTGTGTATTTCCACTTGAGCTATTGAGCTCTGTAAACAAAAGGCTACGGCAAGGTAAGGAGGTAAGGAAAAACTATATAAGATGTAATTAGGAGCTTAAAGATCTACATTCTGCCTTCATCTGATTATAAGCAATATTTAACTACAATTAAAAAAATAAAATAAATAAGAAAGAAAATATATACAAAAATACAAAACATATACAAAAATACTATACGTTTCCTTTAAAGATTTTTTTTTTTGACCGGTGATGATGTTACCCTTGTAGAACTCCTATGTCAGCACTGATCACACTTCAGGCTGCACCCAGCTGTTGGTAATTAAAATCTGGTTTCCAGAGAGAACTAGAGAACAGTGATGTCATTGTGTCTAATTACCTTTTTTTTTTGCAGAACACTGTGTGATGGAGGAAACACACAGCTTAACTAAATATTGAATGTGCAAAACAATGTTGTACAAGCAGTATACATATTGTATCCTTCTGCTTCATTTTACAACCCAGAAATCCAGTGATAGGGAGTGATAGAAACATAGAAACAGTACATGTGAAGTACTACAACATAATTACATAATTCCCTGGAAATGTGTCTGATACCACAGTGTAAGGCTCCATGCACACTGAAGCTCATAAACTGCAGTTTATTGGAGTTTGGGTGTTTTTTTTAAAAGCCCATAAACTCCACTCTATGTTAGCCTATGTGTCCATGCACACATGGAAGTCTTTTAGCTTTAATGAGCAGTGGAGTTTATGGGCTTTTTTCTGAACGCCAGAAATTTGCGTTCAAAGTGCAGTTTTTTACCGCCAAAAAAAGCCAAACGCTGATAAACGCACATAAACGCTCATTAACGCACGTTAATTAGCGTTCAGTGTTCTATTTTTTCAATGCATTGAGGGAGTTTGGAATACATTGTGGGATTTTTGGAGTGTCCTCTGTGTATTTTTATTAAAAACGCCCATAAACGCTGACGCTATAAAACGCTCATAAACGCTAGTACAAAATGCTGTTAAAAGCACATTTTTCAACCAGCGTTTTCTGCCAGCAATCTGCCGTCCAGAAAAAGCTTTTTTGAGCTTCAGTGTGCATGGAGCCTAAAAGGAAATATTGTATTAGCTTTCTTCAGCAGCCATATTTTTTTCTGAATTGTGGGTTTTATATATATATATATATATATATATATATATATATATATATATATATATATATATATATATATTGCTTAAAGAGCAGCGTAACCACTTGACCACTGGGCACTTAAACCCCCTTCCTAACCAGACCAATTTTCAGCTTATGGTGGTCTCACACTTTGAATGACAATTACTCAGTCATGCAACACTGTACCCATATGACATTTTTTTCCTTTTTGTCACACAAATAGAGCTTTCTTTTGGTGGTATTTAATCACTGCTGGGTTTTTTATTTTTTGCGCTATAAATCAAAAAATACAGAAAATTCTGTAAAAAAAAAAAAAAAAATTCTTTGTTTCTGTTAAGATTTATTGCAGAGTATTGGCGAGTATTGGGTGAGTATTGGCGAGTATTGGCAGAGTATTCGCAGAGTATTGTCGAGTATTGCAGTGTTGCAGAGTATTGCAGTATTGCAGTGTTGCAGAGTATTAGCAGAGTATTGCACAGTGTTGCAGAGTATTGGACAGTGTTGCAGAGTATTGCACAGTGTTGCAGAGTATTGCACAGTGTTGCAGAGTATGGGCAGAGTACTGCAGAGTATTGTCACTGAGCAGCGCTGTGGGCACTACACATCCAGGCCACAGCGCTGCTGCAATCTCTACCCCTCTCCCCTCTTTTAATGCTTCCTTTCAGCATATTTACCTTCCATAGATAATGTTTTAATGACTTGCAATGTGTCTCTGAAATTGCCAGGGAATTGACACACCAGAAGGTTATCTAGCATAATCCATTTTCTCCGTACATGTCAAAGCCTTTTCCTCTTCTGGGAGTGTCACATTACTGTCTGTGCTGGCCAGTGTTAATTTACTAAAACATTTGTTGACTAAATGAATACTATTTTAGTCGACTAAAATACGACTAAAACAATTGAGATGACTAAAATACGACTAAAACTAAAAGCCATTTGAGTCAAAAGACTAAAATGAGACTAAAACTAAAAAGCCATTTTAGTCAAAAGACTATAACTAAAACTAAATTGCAATTACTGAAATGTACTGGAGATCTCCAGTACATTTTAGTCGACTAAAATGTCCTACGTTTTAGTCGACAAAATGCAATTAAACTAAAACAATTGCAGAAGACTAAAATGGGACTAAAACTAAAATGCCATTTTAGTCCTAAGACTAAAATTAACACTGGTGCTGGCCCAGCTCCTCTCCCTTCCCCCTCATCTTACATAGCCTTTTATGTAGTAGCTGGGGAGGAGAGAAGGATAATACTAAAAAGTATCACTTGAATGACAGTTCTGAGCCTGCAGGGGGTTCCTGACATCACAACCAAGCAAACATTTATTACATTGCAGCTTACCAATTCTTAGATGTGACGGCTGCATTAGTTTTCTGTCCTCTACCATTCCAAGAGTTCATATTACTATTCCTACACAATGCATTTTCTTTAGTGAAGGGGTGGGGGAGACTGGACACGTGCAGTTCATTTCATCCTGAATTGAAATTCTGACAAATTTTCGGAATTTTATTCGGAATTTTATTCGGAATTTTATTCGAAATTTTATTCGGAATTTTATTCGGAATTTTATTCGGAATTTTATTCAGAATTTTATTCGGAAATTCGGATGTATTAATGAATTAATTTAAACGAATCCAAAATTTCAGATGAAATTCGAATTCATATTGTTTTAGAATCAAATTAAAAATAGTTTTAGAATCAAATTTGAATTTCCAAAGAGAATAAAATAGAATAGAAAATAAAGGAATAGAATAGAAAATAATATTATAGAAAATAATAGAAAATAAGGGCCAGTTCACACCAGATGCAGTTCCATGCAGTTCCGTGCAGTTCCGTTTTTTCTGCACCAATACAGTCAGTTCCGGTCAGTTTCCGCACCAGAAACTGACCAGAAACTGACCAGATACTGACTACATGGTGTGAACTAGAGCCATTGGAATACATGGAAAACACAGTGCATGCATTTTTAGTGCAGAACAAAGCGCACGGAACTGAACGGAACTTCGTCTGGTGTGAACTGGCCCTTATAGAAAAAAAATTGAAAAAAAAGCAAGAATATAACACCCTTCTGAAATTTGAATTTCAAATAGAATGGATTTGAATTTGAATAGAATAGAAAATAAAAGAATATAACCATTTCTCAAAATTCTAACAAAATAAATTTGAATAGAATAGAAAATAATACATTAGAACAGCATAGAAAATAAAATAACAGAATAGAAAAAAAAAAACAATAAAATCGAAGAGAATAGAAATAATATAACCATCTTTCGAAATTCAAATTTTAAATAAAATTCATTTTAATTTAAATAGAATAGAAAAGAATCGAATAGAAAACAAAATTATAGGTTATAAAATAGAATAGAATAAACAATAGAAAAGGATAGAATAGCATCAAAAGAATATAACAATATAACCGTCTTCCAAATTTCTAATTTCCAATAGAATGGATTTGAATAGAATAGAAAAGAATATAATATAATAAAAAAGAATAGAATAATAAAAAAAAACAATAGCATAAAATGGAACAGAAAGAATATAACCATCTTCCAAAATTCTAATTTAAAATAGAATAAATTTGATTTTGAACAGAATTCAATTTGAATACAATTTGAATACAATTCAAATGAAATTTAAAGTGAAAAAAATTTGAATCAATTTGAATTCAAATAAACAAAACTAATTAAAAAAACAAATGAAATGAATTAAACAAGTTTAAGTAAACAAATTTCTGTAAATAACAAATAGAAACCAAACGAAACTAAACAATTCTACTAGACATACGCAAAACAAAAAAATGTGTTTAGTTTCGTTTTGTTTCTATTTGTTATTTACAGAAAATTGTTTACTTAAATTTGTTTAATTCATTTCATTTGTTTTTTTAATTAGTTTTGTTTATTTGAATTCAAATTGATTCAAATTTTTTTTGAAGCCCGTCATTCAGCTCTAACCTATGCGCTTCATATCTGAAAAACTTCAATAACATAAAATTGAAATAGAAAGAGATGCATTTTATGAGAATTGTAATGTTAGCTCTCAGAATGTCGGAAAAGACAGAAGGGAGTAACTTCACACTAGTGACCGCTGTTATCTCTCACAGCACTCAACAGTGGCTCAGAACGATATCCAGCAACTATGAAGGAAGATCTTTAAAAGAAGCAGCAGCCTGCACGTAATAGGACATACACCATTACATGAAGCAACTGTCTTTGGTGCTTTATTCCCCCCTCCCTCCCACGAATATACTGAACATCAGCTATAATTCTATGCAGCTACATAGTTTTAAGCAAGGTTGTTTAAGTGACAGACACCAGACATTGAATATTAACATATTTGTGTAATCCTAACAAGCAGTAACTAAGCAGAAAACCTCACTAAACTTTGTAGCTGCAGGAACTGTGGAGTTAATCATCTTTATTCATCCACAGCAGAAAACACTTTCTCTTTCATTGCAAAAGCTCAGCTCAGACTGCTGCATCCTCCTACAGTTGGAAGGGTGAGTATCACTTGTAGCAGGGCCATCTTTCATATTTATTGGACCCTGGGCAAAAAATTTCTTGCCCCCCCCTCCATGCAGTTACGCTCTCCAACTACTTTGAGGCATTCAATAAATAGCAGCTAGACTTAAAATCCATTTACTGAATCAGATCAGGCAGCGATTGCGATTGGTTGCCAGAGGTCACAATGTATTGCTACCGCTCACTGATTAGTTGCTAGAGGTTGATTTATGATTTATGCTTGTTGATTGGTTGCTAGAGATTAGTGTACATCAATACTGCTCACTGATTGGTTGCTAGAGGTTACTGCACATCATTACTGCTTACTGATTGGTTGCTAAATGTTACAGCACATCATCTCCTCACTGCCTGCACACCATGGACTGAGGAGGTGAGGGGACCCATTAATAGACAGAAAACTCCTAAGGATCCTAGGATTCCTGGGATCAGTGGCAGTGCTGGGGGAGGGATGGGTGTGATCAATTTCCAGCATGCCCCTTTATCTCCCCAGTGGGCACCATTCCGTATAGGTGATGGTGGATATGACCTCAGGGGGGCATGATATACATATGAATACTGCCTCTATTTACATATGAATGCTGCCGTTCCGCCACTATGTACATATCAATGCTGGTATTTACATGTAAACACAGGGCTGGCAGGTGAGTCATCTGTACACAACAATAGGGCAGAGCTGGGCAGCATTAGTAACAGAACTTCACACTGAGATATCAGGACACAGCACTGGACTAAAACCTCAAGGAACGAGGGAAATTTAACCTGGGATAGTTGGCAAGTATGAGGCAGCTGCTTTGGGCCCACAATAATGACAGGGCCCAGGGCAGCTTCCCCTTTTGCCCTGCCTTAAAGACGGCCCTGACTTGTGGTCTAACTGCAGTTGATCTTACATCATAGTAACAGCATCACCAAATCTCACTCTCAAATTTCCCAAGACTAGCAGTCAGTGACAGCAGAGCCCTAGATTTCACACTGCAGATATACAGCTATGTAGACAACTAGGCATGTGCAGAACGGAAAAATTATTTTAGTTTAGCTACGGATAGATTTGTTATGTTACTAATTTTGTTTTGTTGATTTGTTTCAGACTTTGTTTCATTTTGTTTAATCTTGTTTAGTTTATTAATTTTCTAACAAATTATTCGAATTCTATGTGAATGAGTATTTGGTACATAGTACCCCTACCCATTCACCAAAAAAGTGTAAAAAATGAATAAAGATACTACATGAGTTTTGTACCTTTGTCCTTTATTAAATAATCAAAAATGTAAAAAAACTTTGGTGTAGATCCATCATGAATCACGCTGCCCGCCGATCCAGGAAAAAAGGAAAAAAAGGCTCCCCGCCGACTGCCTGCTCCTCCATCTGACATTTCTTAAAAAGCTAAGGGGCAGAGTCACTCGATGATGTCAGGGGGTGACCCTGCCTCGTTATGATGTCACTGACTGGGGCATGATTTTTTAATAAAGGAATTGTTAAAAAATTGTGTACTGTCTTTATTCACTTTTTTGGTGAATGGGTATGGGGGAATTATGTACCCCATACTCATTCACATGGAGGGGGACCGGTATTTGGGGGCCCCCTTGTTAAAGGGAGCTTCTAGATTCCAATAAGTTATACACCTACAGACCCTGACAAACACAGCCCAGGGTTGTGGGGAAGAGGACCTTGCCCCCATCAACATGGGGACAAGGTGCTTTGGGTTAGGGGAGTCTGGTATAGATAAGGCATAAGGGTCTGGTATGCATTTGGGGGGGGGGGGGGGGATGCCACGCTGTTTTTTTTCAGTATTTTTTATTGCCAGCATTCTTTTGTTTACATTTCAGCTCTCAGTGGGGAATCCCGCTGATGGCTGATGAGTCATTGATTGTTGAAGTGGTTGTAAAGCCACCTGTAAAGTCTCTCTAATTCCCTCTGTTAGATAATGCTGTTACCCGGTGTGTGTGATTTTAAAAAAAAAACGCTGCTGTGTACCTTATTCCATAGCGCCAATCACCACTCACGTGACCGCTCGGCTCTCTCCTCTCCCAGGATGACAGCTACAGTGGGAAGGGGCAAGAACTCCCGCTGATGTCAGCCCAGAGCAGGAGAGGAGAGGTGGAGAGAGCCTGGCGGTTACGAGACAACCGATCGGCGCTATGGAATAAGGTAAGACTTTTTTCTTTTTTTGAATCACACACACTGGGGAACATAATAATATCTAACAGAGGGGATTAGGAAGACTATACACAATGTTATTCTATCATCAGGAGGGGAGGAGCGGGGAGCTGACAGGCAGGGAGGGGAGGGGGGAGAAGACAGTAGAGAGGACAGAGGAGAGCTGCGGATGAGGGAGGCACGTAAACTGACCACGGTGTAAGGGCCCAGCAGCCATGATGATGGTAAGTTTACAGGGGGGAGGGCAGAACCAGACAGGATCAGCCAGGTATTTCAGGTAATGCATGGGGCCAAATTACACAGCACAAGCACTGTGCTGTATAACATACTTTAAAGGAACAGGATCTATTTTTTTTTTTTAGGGTTACAAACACTTTAAGGACATGGCAGCTGGCTTCCCGGCTTTCTGGCCCATTCCTTAAAGAGGAGGGCCCACAAAAAAAAATTAAAAGTCAGCAGCTACAAATACAGCTGCTGACTTTTAATAATCGGACACTTACCTGTCCTGGGGTCCAGCGATGTGGGGGAACGAGACCCCCCTCGCTCCCCGCTCCGCTCGTGGCGCCGGCATTCTTAATGTGGGCACCCGCTGTGGCTTCACAGCCGGGCACTCACTGCGCATGCACGAGCGGCGCCGTGCGCCGTGATTCGACGCTCACTCATCTGGGACACATGACAGGTCACAGATGACTGTGCGGCGCCTAGGGGAAGTGATGTCATTGTCCGGGCAATGAAGGTGGCAGACTACGAGGGATCCCCTAGCAACAGGCATTTAGAGGTGAGTAAAACCAGCTATTCTTCACAGAAATTTTGAATCAGTCGATCAATCATCGACTGATCCGAATTCGAACCGTTCTGAAAGTTTGGAATTCATTTTAATTAATAAATAAACAAAACAAAATTAAATGAATTTCAACAAAATGTGTTATTATTTCATTCGGAGATTTGGATACATCTGAATGTGACATGTCAGGGGGTCACCATCACTTAAAGCAGAAGTTCCAGTTTTCGGTGAAACTCCGCTTTAAGGCTCAGATGTCTGAGACTAGACTTAAAACAGAACTTAACTCTAATGCCCTGTACACATGGTCGGATATTCCGATGGAAAAAGTCAGATCGTATCATGTTGTCGGAAAATCTGATTGTGTGTGGGCTCTAGCAGGATCTAAAATTTTCCGACAACAAAATCCGATCAGACTTTTTCCGATCGAATGGGAGAAAGAATTTGGAACGTTCTCAGATGAACAGTGGATGAGGATACTGGAGAAAGGACACGTGGTATCGGTCTCGCCCGCTCAGAAGGTCTCATATTTGATGCTGCTACATAGGACATATTATACACCTAAGTGACTACTAATGAGTTTGGGTGGAGAACGGATGCCAGGTGCCCTAGGTGTCAGGACACTGGGGATTTAGCACATATGGTATGGAAGTGCCCAAAATTGTACCGCTACTGGACAGAAATTCTTAACACCTTGAACACAGTACTAGATGTAAGGCTAGAAATGAACCCCAGATTGTGTATATTGGGATTGGATGAGGGGATAAATGGTGGTCCCTCTGTAGTCAATGTGGTAATGAGAGGTTTGTTTCAGGCGAGAAAGCTAATAGCGCAGAGGTGGCAGGCCGAGAAACCCCCAACGGTAGGAGAATGGATAAGATTAACAACAGAAACAGTATGGAAAGAAAGAACAGTGTATATAAGGAGAGGAAACCTGAGTGAGTTTGAAACTATGAGACTTTTTCCGATCGTGTGTAAAGAATTCCGATACATAAAGTGCCACGCATGCTCAGAAGAAATTTGGATACAAAAGCTATTGGCTACTGGCCTCTACGTAGTCCCGTCGTACGTTTTGTACGTCACCTCGTTCGGAGCGACAACTTTGCCCGACCGTGTGTGTGCAACACGAGTTTCCATCAAAAGCCGTCGGAAAAAATCAGACGGATTTTGTGGTCGGACTGTCCGACCGTGTGTACAATGCATAAAAGGGAGTTAGTTCTATTTAAACACCTCCCTCCCCAATCATAATTGCAGGTGTTTTCTTCTGTGTTTTTTTGGTCCAACCTCCACGAACATTCTGGCCTGGACCAGAATGACGTTTCCCTGGTCCTGCAGCCTCCTGGGAAACTTAAAGGACCAAGATGGCGGCGTGGGACCAGTGTATGTCATGCGAACAGCAGATCGCAGCAGGAGAACGCTGGAGATGCTGTGTGGGTGAGTATGTGTTTTGAAGAGAAAGCAGCACTACAAGTAAGAAGGGGGAAAATAACACATGTACCACTTTAAGCCTTTAATGCCTTTGCTGTGAATTTTGAGGACAAATTACTCCACAGTGCCTGCAGTTACAGGGTTCATGAGGAGCTTGTTTTAAAGCTTTAATTATTGCTTGTTTTGAATATGTAAATATTTAAATGTTCACAGCTTGGTAACAGATCTACTGTAAGGCTCTCATATAGATATTGTTTAAATAGCAGTTCCAGGGAACAAGTAAAATCAGTAATTTTGCTAGTAATGCTGTCTAATGAATCTAATGAATCTAATTTTAGCTCTGAAAGTTCACTGAGTTTGACTTCTGCAGTACAGTAAAGCCTGGATGAAAAATGTGGATAGTGAACATGTAGGCTATGCTCATTATATGCCTCTCAAGATATTGTTTTCAATTCTTACTGCATCCCAAGGATTTGTTTTCAATTTTGACTGGAATGTAGCTCTAATCTTTTAAACGCTTGTCTAAAGACCATTAGCTTTAGTAATAATTTGAAAAGCATTTAATAACCATCAAGCAGCTGTCTTGATGTCCTTAAAACATCCTTCAGCTCCAATACTGCATTGTTTAATACTGGTCTTTGTAAGGTCTGAACACAGACACTCCAGTTAGAGTAAATAGCGGGTGAGTGTAGCTTCACAGTTAGCAGCCCTATTCTCTCTAGGCCACCCCCAGGACTTAATACTATAATTACCGTATATACTCTGGTAGCAAACCCAAGGTGAAAGAAAGTAGATGTACCAAACAGTCATGGAAGAAACAAGAGCAAGCCACTGTCATGTACCTGGTGGAGGAATCTAACATGTTGAGGAAGACCTCTCTTACACCTCTGGCTCAGGGCCCCTATGGAGCGCACAGGTGCGAAGAGTGGCTAGAGTGCCTGTTGATCTTGCTAGAAGCAGAGCCATACAAGATGTTCAATCTGGAGCAGAAGGAAGTCGACAGTGGACCACAGCAGAATGGACTGGCTGAGTGATGGCAGGTACTGAACAGGCAGGTACTGGCTGGCAGCAGACAGGTGATGAGCAGGTACTGGCTGGTAGCAGCCAAGTGGTTAACAGGCACTAGCTGATAGAGATCAGGTGCTGGCTGTCAATGAACAAGCAATGAGCAGGTACTAGCCGGTAGCAGGTAGGTGCTTGAAACAGATCGCTAGTGTACCGCTACCCCCGTAGGGTGGTTTAAAGATGCTGCACACCAATGGTTGCCCTGGCCATACAAGTCTCCTGACATCTCCGACACTCTGGGTTTGGACATTTTGTAGGCAAAGAAACTTGAATGCAAACACAAAATAATTCACAGTAAACCAGTTGGATTTGTTTACTTAAAGTTTGGCAGTAAATAAGGTCAACAGCAAAAATGTCGCATGTAAATGCAGTAGCGGTTATTTCTACACTTTGTTAAGAACAAGTAAATGGATGGTCAACTGAAATCCCTTAGTGGTATGTAACCAGCAGAGTTTAACCAACCAGGGTCTATGGCCCAAAAATGGTAGGAGAATGACCAAGGTTGAGTCAGACTGCTCTATTTAACCTCCTGATGCCAAAGCCCCAATAAGAACACAAGAACTAAATGCAATTCAGTGAGCAACTTCTAGAGTCTTTGACCCAGGCCTCAAATAGAAAGAGTTTCTGGTTGCTGCAGGCCTAGATAGGCACCAAAGGTTCCTGTCCCTTGTAAGGGGAGGGGGGATATATAGTAGTCCTTTGAGCTAGAAGTATTGTGTCTTCAGCTAGCTCTTTTAAACGGGTCCAGTGATTAGGCAAGTTTGATGATCACAACATTCCATCAGTGTAGAAAAAAATAGTTGTAAGTGTCTCCTTTCAGGGCTTTGTAAAGTGAATAAGGCAATTGTGTCTGCATGCAGTGTCCTTGGGTATAAAGAGGATGGCCATGTGCCCGTTCACCAATCCCAGCAATTTCCCACTCAAGAGAAATGGCATGGAAATTTTGCAACAGGCCTTTGCAGATTTTGGGCTCAAGGGACAATGGTCGACCCCCACATTGCTCCATGCTGCAGTCCAGCTGGATCTATAATGCAGGTGATGAGGGTGACCTCTTGGCTGTCACCTGACGTTCGGCTGTTGCTGACACCCGCACTTGCTTGTGGTGACTCTCTCTCTCTCTCTCTCTCTGCATAGGCCACAGCCGTACTCTCCCAACTGTCCGAGTCACTGCTTACAAATCCAGGCCATGTTCCCAAGAGACTGACTCCTCCCTAACACAGGCTATTTATCACCTCTCCCAGCATTCTGTTCTCTTCATCCAGCCAGCTGGAACGTTTAGTCCACAACAATCTGGGTTCAATGTAGATTTGATCTCTTTGGACTACATGTCCCAAGATCCTCTACTCTTCTGTAAGTTTTCACTCACCCTGTATTCAGGATATGACAAGGCAGATCTCAGGCTGAGCACTAGAAGGAACAGCTTCACTGTGGCAGATTCTGTAGAGTGGTAACACAGTAAATTTAGCCAGCTCCTGGCTACATCAAGCAGCTGGTAGAGGAACAGTGGAGTCAGACATGTCGGGTCAGTAATGGATCAGGCACAAGTACATAGACAAGAACGTGATCAGGGTGCAAGTTGGTATCAGACTAACAGTACAGTGGCAACATTATGCCTGATGAGGGAGCATGCATGCTCCGAACGCGAGCGCTGTTTACCACACCCACTCATCTGAAAAATCTCTGACGCTCTCCATCCTGCGACGTGCCTATCCTGGGACGCACTCACCTCGGAGCCACGAGACCAACCGGATGTGATCGAGGTGCTTTTCCCCACCATAGCCCAGAACAAGGAACCGGATGACAGCAGATGACATCAGATGACATCTCTAAATAAAGATACCACTATGTGCCTGTTGTTACCAAACAAAATGTGAGTTAAAACTCTTCTTAAACTATTACTACAGCCATAATAATTTTTAAAACGGACCCACTACTCTCAGAGCGGCGCTGCTCTCTCTCTCTCTTCTCTATATCACAGAGTCCCTTCTGCTCTATGGAGCCGGCTGCCGCCTTTTAATACACACCACTACTCACGGACACAAGTCTGGACTGACAACACTGTCCACTACCAATCTAAGAGATTGCTTCTCTGCCCCCACTCCCCCTCTCACCCATTTTAACCTTACTCCACTCTTCCCCCCATATTTGTTCACAGTCAGCTCTTGTCGGTGCTCCATCCTCCCCCCTCTACTGCAGTACAGTGGCAACAGTAGCAGGCAGAAACAGAGGTCAGGAAGCAAGCCAAAGTCAATGTAGGCCGAGTTGAAGGGATAGTCAGATCAAGCTGGGTCAGTAACTGGCATCAGAAGCAGGTCCCAGACCACACAGGAAATGCTTTAGATGAGGCAGCACTGAACCTGAGCACTGGCACCAACATTAGTGATAAATGCACTTATACAAGCACGTGCATCTATTATAAGTGGACATGTAAGACCGTATGCTGGCCTGCAAATATGCACAGAAATCTGCCTAGAGGAGCAATCTTGTTCTTCCTAACAGCCACTCTGTAGAAGTCGATACTGGCGGCTGTCAAAGGGTGTAATCTGTGAACCTAGAAAAAGATCTGGGCAGGCAGGAGATAGTAGAGTCCATTAATTTAGCAATTGTCAGGGCAGGCAAAGAACAGTAGAGGTTGACGGAAGACAATAGAGATGTCCAGTAATGTAGCAAATATCAGGGCAGGCAGTGGATAGTAGAGGTTTGCGGTAATGTAGCAAAGGGGAGTGCAGGCAGCAGACAGTAGAGGTGTCCAGTAATGTAGCAAAGGGCAGGGCAGGCAGCAGACAGTGGCGGTATCCAGTAATATAGCAAATTTGAGGAGCAGACGGTAGAACCATTCATTAAACGTAGCAAAGGTCAGGACTGGAAGCAAAATGTAGGGAAATCTGATAACACAGCAAAGGTCAATAACAGGAACAAACAGGCAAACATACATGTGCACTAAATTAGCATGGCAACAGTCAGTAAGCACTGTTTGAACCTGAGAGGCTTCCTGACAATCCCAGAGCTGGAGTGGGGGGGGGGGGCGTTTGGCTGGACTACTTAAACCATAACTAACATGGAGGGTGGGAGGAGCTGGAAGGCTGTCTACCAGTCTTTAGGTGTACCCATGGGCCCCAAAAATTTTCTAAATTCACACTTACTGTATCATACCTCCCAACTTTTTGATAAGGGAATGAGTGACACCTTTTAGCAAAAGTTTTTTGGTTGGTAGGTATTGGAAGTGCTTTTTTTTACTACTATTATTCCTTTATACTGGCATGTGACATTTACAAATGCAGCTATTTAGAAGTTGGATGAAAAGGTTTAGCACTGGGAAACAAGTAAATAGGTGGTGCCTTTTATATACAGCTATATAGATCAGACCAAAAAGAGGGACAAATGAGCAGGAAAGAGGGACAGAGGGAATTTGTTCTAATTAAGGGACAGTTGGGAGCTATGCTGTATATTGGTGCCTGTATGTCATGGTGGGTCACAGGACCTTATAAAACCCAGGCATTTCTGCAATATTTGCTGCTTTTGGTTTGGCATCCAAATCCAAAAACTAACAGTTAGCTCATCACTATGATGGGTAGATTCACTGGTCAATAGTATGGTACATGAAATGGAAAGGAGTGTGCCAGACCCAACAGCCTGGACCCTGGATGTTGTTTGCATAGTACAGTGTGCCTGAATTTGGTGGGTTCGAGTGTGAATTTCAGGAGTTCCACTGTGACCTACAGGCACCTGGATGGGCCTAAAATTCAAAGTGCCAAATAGTTATGGTAGTTTTAAAGAAGCTTTTAGCAGAATTTAGCAAGCTTTAAAGTCCAAATCCAGGCTACAGACTCACCTCTTAATCCATTCCCCTTGTGGCCCCCACTGGCAGTATTTTTTGCGTTTTTTGTTTTAAAACATACCTTTTTTTAGCACCTGGAAGACATGAAAAAAAAAAAAAAAAAAGTTTACAGAGTTGGGCTTTAAAACTTCTTGCTAAATCCTACGTAAAGCTTGTACTTGCTTGCTGGAATGCATGTCATTTGGAAGCCAACATGAAATAATGTCCATAATGTCCATAATGGCCTAAAATTTAAAATTTCAAAAGCTGTGAAATTAAATGGAAATGAAATTAAATGGAAGACAGATACCTTTTCTATGACTTATTTCCACCACCTAAGTATTTAACAATATATAGTTGCTCTGATCACTCGTCCTTTATTAAATTGTTACTTCTGCTCAGTATAAATAAAATATAAATTGAATATAATAGTATAATATATAGTTTTTGCTGAGAACGCTCTGACCTCCTGTTTGCAAACTTAAAATTTTATGGAGTTGGTTTATTTCTCTTTAACCCCTTAAGCCCCGGACCATTTTGCTGGCCAAAGACCAGAGCACTTTTTGCGTTTTGGCACTGCGTCGCTTTAATTGGCAATTGCGCAGTCGTGCGATGTGGCTCCCAAACAAAAATTGACGTTCTTTTTTTCCCACAAATAGAGCTTTCTTTTGGTGGTATTTGATCACCTCTGCAGTTTTTATTTTTTGAGCTATAAACAAAAAATTGCGCCAGTTTTGAAAAAAAATTAAGTATTTTTTTCCTCAGTTTCGGCCCGATACGTATTATTCTACATATTTTTGGTAAAAAAAAATAGCAATAAGTGTTTATTGATTGGTTTGCGCAAAAATTATCGCATTTACAAAATAGGGGATAGTTTTATGGCATTTTTATTAATAATTTTTTTTATTAGTAATGGTGGCGATCAGCGATTTTTATCATGACTGCGACATTATGGCGGACAGATCGGACACTTTTGGCACGATTTTGGGACCATTCACATTTATACAGCGATCAGTGCAATTAAAAATGCATTGATTACTGTGTAAATGTGACTGGCAGTCAAGGGGTTAACCACTAGGTGGCACTGTAGGGGTTAAGTGATTCTAATTGTGGGGGGAGGGGTTCTGTTTGACACGTCACTGATCACCGCTTCCGATCACAGGGAGCTGGGATCAGTGACAGTGTCACTAGGCAGAACGGGGAAATTCTTGTTTACATTAGCACTTCCCCGTTCTTCCTCTCCGTGAGACGATCGCGGGTATCCTCGCGGACATTGAGTCTACGGGACCCGCGATCACGAAAACTCCCGGCGGGTGTGCGCGCACCCGCAAGCCGCCTCTTAAAGGGCAACGTACAGGTACGTGATTCTGCCTGTACGTGCCCTTTTGCCAACTTATATCGTTGTAAGGCGGTCGGGAGGCGTTTAAATACATAATTTAATGATAATCGCAGTATCTGCTACAGGTGCTATCCACCCAATCTGGCACGCCCTGGTGGGCACTTGAACGTGTGACTTCTTGTAAGCCATACTCCTTGGAGTGCCACCTTCCCTCGGGGTACCCTATGGCCAGGGAGCACACAGGATCATTCTTGAGAGTTTAAGGGATTTCTGGTTAGGGGGTCTTTCCAAATACACCTAAATATATTAAATATATGTAAATATATGTTACATTTGTATTTCATACATATTATGATTTATGAATCACTTGTTAAAATTTGACATGTGTACATGCAATGTCTTTTGCAGCAAACCAATCCTCTGAAGAAGACCCTAATTATACGGGTCGAAACGCATCTGAATCTTATACAATTGACATTCTGATATGTAATGCCATGTATAATTCTCTGTTTGCATTTTATGTATTTGGAATAGTTTTTATTCTCCTACCAGAGCTCGTATTTTAACTGCCATGGTATTATCTTATGTTTATTTAATAAAATATTTTTCTACATATATTACCTACTTGAATTACTTACCTTGCTGCTAAACCCCCCAGAGGAGTCTTCCCATACTGTACCATTTGGGTTGTGCAGCATCATTGCCTCTCTTTATATGTGTCTTTCCCATGCTATTCTATGACAAAGCTTTGTTTTAGCCAAGTATCAGGTGATCAAGAAGGATCACAATTTAAGAATCTAAGAGCTAATAGATCTGGTCCTCGGCCTTTTCTTATTAGCCATAGCTGTTAGCTACCCCTGAACCATACCATACCTTCAGTTGCACACTTCCATACAGGCATATTTCAAAATAAAATTATAAATAAAAAAACCTCCTCAAAAAAATCTTTAACACTTCTTATCAATTTTCTATCTGGGATGTGTGCAATGTATATAGCACTGAATAATTGCCATTTGATACAACTGCCCAAAATTTGTTCTGTATGAATATTTTATGTACTATTCTGTATGCAAACTGCCCTAAACCTAAATGGCATTTTTTTTTATTTGCTGATACATATTGGGTTACTATTTTCATTACCATTCTTTTTTTGCATATTTTGTAAATGAACTGATATTTTCTTGCCAGCATTTGCAGCCATTATCTCCAACTATTTTGTATTGTTATTGCCTACATAATGCAGTACTTTATATTTTTGGAAATTATTAATAATGTATGGCACTAAAGTAGGAAAGGCATTACTTTTCAACTCCCTATTATTATGTTCATGTAGCATATTGTTATTATTGGATCAGTATTTTCTATAATTTCTTTAATTGTACTCTATCACATCATACTTGTAGGGGGAATTTTTAAAACATAAAATTAATCATCAATCAATAGGCATTCTTTATTCTCTTATTTTACTTACCCTTTTATTATGGGCACTCTCTCACAAATATACATGCACCACAGGTATATCCACATGCTCGCGGGTATATTAGAGTGCACTAATAGCAATAATCTTATACACTCACTGGTCACTTTATTAGCTACACCTTGGTAGTACCGGGTTGGACCTCCTTTTGCCTTCAGAACTGCCTTAATTTTTCATGGCATAGATTCAACAAGGTGATGGAAACATTCCTCAGAGATTTTGGTCCATAGTGACATGATAGCATCACGCAGTTGCTGCAGATTTGTCGGCTGCACATCCATGATGCAAATCTACTGTTCCACAAAATCCCAAAGGTGCTCTATTGGATTGAGATCTGGTGACTGTGGAGGCCGTTGGAGTCCAGTGACCTCATTGTCATGTTTAAGAAACCAGTGGTGAAATGATTTGAGCTTTGTGACATGGTGCATTATCCTGGAAGGAGCCATCAGAAGATGGGTAAACTGTAGTCATAAAGGGATGAACATGGTCAGCAATAGGGATGGTCCCGATGTTCGAATCGAACGTAAGTTCGACTCAAACATCATTGTTCACAAACAAACTGAACATATGGGGCGCTCGCCGCAAATTTGAGTGCCTTGGAGTGCCCCATAATGTACTGCGAGATCGCAGTGCATTGACGGCTGCTGAATGGCCTGCATGCTTTGGCAAAATCACAGTGCCATCTGCTGTGAGAGCCATGATTGGCCAAAGGCAAGGTACTTTTGGCCAATAATGGTTCAGGGGGCTAATTCTACGTCCCACACTATATAAGGCTGCTTACACAGCGGCCATATGTAGTGTGTTAGAGTGGAGGAGATTGAGAGAACTTTAGCTAGACAGGTTAGTAGGTGGTGTGCAGGCAGTTTAGTATATATAAATATATTTATATATATATATATATAATATTATATGTCTACTACAGGCTGGTTCAGCAGGGACCAGCCAAATGTTGATCCATGTATGGGCACTGTGGTTGAACAAAAGTTGATCTATCAATTGACTTCTGTACAACCACTCTGTTGGATATTATCAGCTCGATCAGTGCTGCAGACTATAAAATGTGTGGATTAAGGAATAGGGTCAGTTTTTCTGTTATATACTGCACTATACTGCACTATATCTGTAAGTAATTTTACCTCCCACCTAAAGTATGAAAATTGACTTTATAGCTTTACTGTGAATACCCTTTGTAATTTTATATCCTGATTAGAGTTAAAATAAATGGGGGGGGGGGGGAGATAAGTAGTTTACAAAAAATAGTTAGGCCCCTTTCACACTGGGGCGGGATATATATATTTAGCGCTGCTTTACCGTCGTTTTAGCCGCGGTATTCGGCCGCTATCGGTGCGTTTTTAACCCCCGCTAGCGGCCGAAAAAGGGTTAAAACCCCCCGCAAAGCACCGCTGCAGCGGCGCTTTGCTGCGGTATTGCCGTGGTATTACCGCGGTGTCCCATTGATTTCAATGGGTAGGAGCGGTATAGGAGCGGTGAATACACCGCTCTTTCACCGCTCCAAAGATGCTGCTAGCAGGACTTTTTTTTTTGACCGTCCTGCTAGCGCACCACTCCAGTGTGAAAGCCCTCCGGCTTTCACACTGGAGTGCATGGGGCCGGATTTTTTCAGGCGCTGTACAATCGCTATTTTTAGCGTTCCTACCCATTGATTTCAATGGGACACCGCGGTAATACCGCCGCAAAGCGCCGCTATGGCGGCGCTTTTCGGGGGATTTTAACCCTTTTCGGCCGCTCGCGGTGGGGGATAAAACCGCCCCGCGAGTGGCCGAATACCGCGGCTAAAACGACGGTAAAGCAGCGCTAAATATATCGCTGCTTTACCGTCGCCGCGGCTCCCGCCCCAGTGTGACAGGGGCCTAAGGGGAAAAATGTGTGTTATACGACGATAAATACAGTATATTGCTCTGTACTGCAATTGCTAGCTACCTGCTTGTCATGCTAATTCAAAACTTTTTGAATCATTGACCTAAAACATGTCTGTAGTCAGTTAATTATACAATGTTAAGAATCGAAAAAAAAAGTTACGAATCAAAAAAAAAAAAGTTACGAATCGAAAAAAAAAGTTACGAATGTACGAATTTTTTTGTTCAATCCATTCGAAGCACGTTAAGCAGCACCATTGTAAGGGACATGGAAAATTACCAATTCAACAAAAAAAAAAGTTACGAATGTACGAATTTTTTCGTTCATTTTTCGTTGTTCCTGTTTTCGTTTTTCGGATTTTCTTCATTCGTACATTCGTTGTTTCTAATTAGTTTTTTTTCGGATTTTTCGTTGTTTTTCGGATTCGTTCGATTCGAATGATTTGAAAACGAACAAACGAAACGAAACGAACGAACGAACGGAAATAACGAAAAAAAAAGAAAAACGAAAAAAAACGTAACGAATTGCATATGTCTAGCGGTTTCCTTCTCTACCCCCTTATCATTGACCTAAAACATGTCTGTAGTCAGTTAATTATACAATGCAGGTGTTCCAAATACACTCTAATTTCTCTTGCTGCATGTGTATTCCAACACAGTGAAAGCATTGAAACCAACCAGGCAATCTGCATTTTTGGAAGGAGGTCAGCTATGACATATTGGGTATATTATCATGATAGGAATTTCTTTTTTTCCACTTTAAAGCTGAACATATACAGATATAACAGATGTGAAGGTTATAATTTAATGCAGCTCTATTTAATTGTGTTTTTATTACAAGCAGTGTAAGTAAATGGATTTGACTCAAATCTCAGGACTGTAAAAGGACATAAATGCAACTCCTTTGGCAGCTGCCTTATATGTATAGTATCTGTATATTTAGCTGTTTGTCTGTGGTTCAGCCGTAAAGTTTTTTTTTTTTTCCTCACAATTTCTTGATTTCCTCTACAATTGATATCAGTAAAGAACCTATTGTGACTTATTTTTCTGAACTGACCCTTCCATTAGTATTTGTGACCCCTCCTGTCCTCTCCTGCCCCAAGGTGAGATTTTTGATGCTCTGTGACCTTAGATTCAGCATTGCCCACAACACAACCAAGATTAAATAAATATCATTTTGGAAATTCAATATCAATCCTCTTATAATATTTATGGAAAAAAAACATGGGCAACATAAAAAATACTCTTAGTTATCTTCAAGATTATTACAGGTTTATAAATAGAATCTGGAACTGAAATTAGCACATAAGAACCCTTATAAATTAATAAATGCAATTTAATTGTGGTTAATCATGTTAGACATTAGCCTAGATGCAAAATTTAATCCAGGCAAAATATTATCGGATACGTTGATAATGGATCACTGCATACATTTCGAAGAAAATTCAACGCACACAAGAGACAAACAACATCATTTAAAACCTCATTTAAATTAGGTCTCATTGTAAACGGGCTCACATTCCAAATGCACTACAGGTTTATTGATTCCCCATTCTAATATGTTTTGTGCTAACTGGCTTTGGGAAATGTCATCAGTCTTCCAAATATGTGGTGGCAGAAGCAATCCTGTTGCATATTCTGGGCAAATGTAATGTAAGTAAATGCAGTGATCACATTTCTTAAAAATTGTTTGTATGTGTTTAGAGTGAGTGATGAGGTTCTTGCGGGCAACTGAATATGTCAATGTGGCAGAATAATTTACAATAGAAGAATAACATTGTGATTGTAAACCTGTTTTTCTGTATTTTGCATTACATTGTAGGAAGCGTATTCACCTTATTGTTGGACGCCTCCTATACAGAGAGGGTGGAGTAAAGTTTAGGGTTGGAGTAATATGGAGCTTAGAAAGAGAAGATATAAAGGTGGACCTTTGGAATTGCATTTGGTTCCCCCCATGTGGGCTTTACCTGCCATGAGCCTTAAGGCCCCTGACAATCAGCACTGACCTAAAAGGAAGAAGAACTTGAAATTACATATTTGGTTAGTTGAATAAAGACACTGGTCCATCCAGTTTAACCTGTGCGTGTGTTCATGTCACTACCATTTTCCATATCTCTGTAGATTGCATTGACTAATAAGCCAATTTAAACCTTTTTTGAATTTATCTACACTACACTGTGGGAAGGGGTTCCACATCCCTCCTACTCCAAGAAAAAAGAACCTCTTATGTAAGTGTAGCACCCTCTAGTGTGTGCTAGAGTGTAGGCAAACTATACCCTGACTCACATTTAGGCTGGCGAGTCTTAATTGGGTCACGGTTTATTAGAGGTCATGGAGAGGGCTGGATGACTCATCCTGGCAGCTCTCTTCGGCCTCCGCCTGGTCTAAAAGGTTGGAAAATCTTCCAGAACTAGAGGGTGGGGGTTAGGAGGAGCTGCCTTGGATATTTGTGAGGCCTCAGCCAATCCCCAGTAGTGGGCTGTCAGGGGACTGGGATCACCTCATAAATGGATGTGGGTCAACCAGCAAGGGCAGTCGGTGGAAGATGGAGATACAGTGTTAAGGAGGCTGTCGGTGGCCCTCAGGGGCACCCCCTAGTCTGGGGGGGGGGGGGGTTTCCAGCCTTGAGCCGAGGCTCGGTGCTGTAAGAATATTGCTAAAACACACGGAGGAGTTTTTCTGGAGGCACAGGAGCAAGAGAGGTCAGAGTGAGTGGTGCAGCACTGTTGGTGATTAGCAAAGGGGGAGACTGCCACATGTGGCCAGTCTCCCATGAAGACAGCAGTGTGCCTAAGTCTTCAGTCCTTTCTCTGAGAGATCTCCTGAGAGGCAGCTGGGTGGGCTGGTGAAGAGGCTGCCAGGAGGGTTGGTGAAAAGGACAGCTGCAGCCAGGTGAGTTGGCAGTGTCTGAAGAGGTGGTGCTGGGATCTGGGCCACAAAGAAGAAGTTACATGCTGTTTCACTACATTGGAGCTACACTTAAAGGGGGCTGCAAGTTCCTGCCTGTTGCTAAAATCTGACTGGAAGCCTGTCAGATCATCTCAAAATTATTCAACTTGAGCAAGCTAGTATGTGTGCAAGAGGAAAGTAAAGGAGACTATATATAGATGTATATAGGAAGTTGTCCCTGAAGATTGCTGAAGTCAAGTGGGAATCCCATAATATTCCTATTCAAGTTAATAACCCCCTAATAAATAACAAAAAAACAATGCTACAGACTGTTCTCTGACTCTGAGTGCTTGTGAAGATTTGTTGTACCTGGCTGTGCAGGAATGGGGGATCCTTTCATCTGCAGCTCCTATGTGGGGTGTGCTACATAATTTAAGATTGAACCGATTCTCATCCAACTTCATTGTGTGGCCATGTGTCTTAGGTTAAATAGGTTCCTCCCGATGCTAGAGTCACCATTCAAAGATTTGCATACTGTGATCATATTCCCACTTAATTGCCTCTTCGCCAGGGAGAATAAGCCTAATGTTTGTAGTTGCTACTCATAACTGAGGTCCCCCAGCCCCCTTATTAGTAGGGATGGGCCCGGTGTTTGATTCAAACCCATTTTCGAATCGAACATCGGGCGTTCGCCCGTTTGGCGAGCCCAGAACTATTTGGGCCACTCGCATCACATTCGTGTGATGCGAGCGGCCCGCAATGCATTGCACCAGTCGCAGTGCAATGCTGGCTGATGATTGGCCAAGCATGCACTGTGACCCCGCATGCTTGGCCAATCACAGCGCCGGCAGCGAGGAGAGCCATAATTGGCAGGATGCCTGTAGCCAATTATAGCTCAGGGGCTTTAGTACACGCCCCACGGTATAAGAGGCCGCCGCGGCGGCGGCCTCGCATATTGTGTTTCAGTGTCAGCAAGTCAGTGTGCTGCTGACTGCTGACATTATGTGCTGTATTTCTGGGGATTTGTGTGTGCGTGCTGTTAGTACAGCATTGCAGTATCACATCTGGGGGGTGTCTATAGGTTGCCTGTGAAGGGGGGCATGTTTCCTGTGCTTAGAACTGTCCCTGCAAAAAGTGTAATTTTTGCAGGAAAAAAAAGCTATTTAAAAGCACTCGCGGCTAATGAATTGATGGCTCCCGTAACACAGAGAACTGTCATTCATTGATAAAAAACAAAAAAAAAAAAGCGTGGGGGTCTCCCCCAAATTCAATAACCAGGCCCTTCAGGTCTGGGATGGATATTAAGGGGGACCCCAGCCATAAAAAAAAAAAAAATGGAGTAGGGTCCCCATCAAAATCCATACCAGACCCTTGAGGGGCTTATTTCCTCTTAAATGTGGAGGATACTGCCCTCTCAGCTCCCAACCCCCGCTTCAAAACCTGGTGACCCCGCCCCCTCTGACGCACGGGGACGTCATGGGGAATTTCCTATGGCTTTCCCCATGATGTCAGAGGGGGGCGGGGTCACCAGGTGCCCTCAGTTATAAAAGACCTGTCAGACGGAGCGAAGCCTCACACAGCGGGAGCCTCCCATTGCGATG
This sequence comes from Lithobates sylvaticus, assembly GCA_028564925.1. Classification (NCBI taxonomy): domain Eukaryota; kingdom Metazoa; phylum Chordata; class Amphibia; order Anura; family Ranidae; genus Lithobates; species Lithobates sylvaticus. The sequence goes on from CM053028.1 coordinate 51,060,317, forward strand.
AGCGGCCCGACAGAAGAACAGACGCCGACGCCATGGAAGAAGATGCCGGACGAGAAGGACGAGAAGACCAGCGCAAGAAGAAGCGGATCGGAGGAAGAAGAAGATGACGGAAGGAGAAGATGAAGAAACCGAAGGATGAAGAAAGGAAGACCAGAAGAAAGAAGAAAGAAGATTTTAATAAAGGAATTGTCAAAGACAGTCTCCTGTCATTTTTACAATTTTTGACACTTTTTTGGTGAAATGGTAGGGGTACTTTTGTACCCCCTTACCATTTCACACGGGGGGGCGGGATCTGGGGGTCCCCTTGTTAAAGGAGGCTTCCAGATTCCGATAAGCCCCCCGCCCGCAGACCCCCCACAACCAGCGGCCAGGGTTGTGAGGAAGAGGCCGTTGTCCTTATCAACATGGGGACAAGGTGCTTTGGGGGTCTCAGACCCCCAAAGCATCCTCTCAATGTTGAGGGCATGTGGCCTGGTACGGTTCAGGCGGGAGGGGGGGTCGCTCTCGTCCCCCCCTCTTTTCCTGCGGCCTGCCAGGTTGCGTGCTCGGATAAGGGTCTGGTATGGATTTTGAGGGGGGCCCCACGCCATTTTTTTTTTGGCTGGGGTCCCCCTTAATATCCATCCCAGACCTGAAGGGCCTGGTTATTGAATTTGGGGGGACCCCCAAGTTTTTTTTATTTTATTTTTTTATTTTTTATCAATGACTTTTTTTTTATGAATGACTTTCAATGAATGACTGTTCTCTGTGTTACGGGAGCCGTCAATTCCCATTAGCCGCGAGTGATTTTAAATAGCTTTTTTTCCTGCAAAAATGACACTTTTTGCAGGGACAGTTCTAAGCACAGGAAACATGTGCCCCTTCACAGGCATACTATAGACACCCCCCAGGTACAAAATTTAAAGGAATATTACACTTTTATTGTTTCAATTTAAGCATTATTAAAATCACTGCTCCTGAAAAAACTGACGTTTTTAAAAAAAAAATTTGCATTGATACATGTCCCCTGGGGCAGGACCCAGGTCCTCAAACACTTTTTATGACAATAACATGCATATTAGCCTTTAAAATTATCACTTTTGATTTCAAACGTTCGCATCCATTATAACTAATAGGGTTCTAAACCTCGCACGGACTTTAGGTCCGTTCGCGGGTTCTAGTGCGAGCCGAACGGGGGGGTGTTCGGCTCATCCCTACTTTTTAGCTGTGTTGCCTTTCTCTGGACTGTCTCCAGTTAAAGCACATCCTTTGGGGATGTAACTAACCATCATTTGGACAGCATACTCAGGATCTGGCCAAACCAAAGTTTTGTAAAGTACCAGAATTATAGTTTTATTACTTGAGTAAATACTCTTTTCAATGCATGCTAATAGTTTGCTAGCCTTGCTTGCTGCAGCTTAGTACTGCATGCTATTGCTAAGTCTGTGATCTATTAGGACCTCCATATCTTTTTCTATCCTTGATTCCCCCAGAGGTTCTCCCAATTATCTTGGTGATACTCGTGGATTGTTACCATGCTTTTAACCACTTCAGCCCCGGACCAATTGGCAGCCAAAGGACCAGGCCCCTTTTTGCGATTCGGCACTGCGTCGCTTTAACTGACAATTGCACAGTCGTGCGACGTGGCTCCAAAACAAAATTGGCGTCCTTTTTTTCCCACAAATAGAGCTTTCTTTTGGTGGTATTTGATCGCCCCTGTGGTTTTTATTTTTTGCGCTATAAACAAAAATAGAGCGACAATTTTGAAAACAATGCAATTTTTTTTGCTATAATAAATATCCCCAAAAAATATATAAAAAAAACATTTTTTTTCCTCAGTTTAGGCCGGTACGTGACAGGTACGTGATTTTGCCTGCCCGTGCCATTTTGCCGACGTATATCGGCGTTAGGTGGTCGGGAAGCGGTTAATCTGTTTTTGGTTAATTGCCTTGTATTACTAAATATGTATTAATAAACTTTTATATAATTTTCTATACAAATGTTCATATTTTTTCTGATTTTACTTGTACCGCAATAGTCCAATAACTTACATTCATATTAAAGTGCATTCAGAGCCGATCGGCCCTATAGGCACACTATGCAAGCTGCTTAGGGCCCCGCCGCTGTAGGGGGGCCCCCAAGACCCAGCATCCCCCCCTGCACCTCTGGCTGGCCGTTTAGAGTGCAGTGAGGAGAGGTGGGCGGCGGGATCTCCCTGGGGTTTGTAGTATTCTCAGTGTATACAGTGGAGAGGAGAAGGGAGGGGCCTCTGACCCAGGCAGGTATCAGTTTCACTTTCACTCTGCTTGAACACTGTTGCTGATGCCCGGGTCAGAGGCCCCTCCCCTCTCCGCTGTATACATTCGGAGATAGAACTACTAGCCCCAGGGAGATCCCCCCCCGCCTGTGGACACCATATAGCTGCCGATCGCCGCCTCCCACCTCCACCAGCCAGGTACAGGGGAACCTTTGCAAGGGGGGGAGTCAGCTGTTTGGGGGCCCAAATGTAAGAGGGGGGCTTTCTGGGGACACTAATGTAGGGAAGGGGGCCTCTTGGGACACTAATGTAAAAGGGGGGGCTCTCTGGGGACACTGATGTAAGGGCGGGGCCCTCTGGGGACACTGATGTAAGGACGGGGCCCTCTGGGGACACTGATGTAAGGACGGGGCCCTCTGGGGACACTGATGTAAGAGGGGGCCCCCTGGGGACACTAATGTCAGAGGGGGGGCTCTCTGGGGACCCTGTGTAAGGAGGGGCTCTCTGGCGACCCTGTGTAAGGAGGGGCTCTCTGGAGATACTAATTTAAGAGGGAAGGCTCTCTTGGGACACTAATGTAAGGGGAGGCTCTCTTGGGACCCTGGTGTAAGGGGGAGGGCTCTCTGGGGACCCTGATGTAAGGAGGGGCTCTCTGAGGACCCTGATGTAATGAGAGGCTGTCTGGGGACCCTGGTGTAAGTGGAGGCTCTCTGAGGACCCTGATGTAAGGGGAGGCTCTCTGGGGACCCTGATGTAGGGGGATACTGTTGTGAATTTATAAAGAAATATATCTAATATTCGCTGGCAGAGATGGGGGATTCAGTAGGCCTAACAAAAAAAAATTGAAATGAACTTTTGCTCCTGAAAAGCAGATGAACTGGTGGCCTCTTTTACGAGTCTCAAATATATACATTGTACAAGCCTGTATTGAAACAAGGTGTTGCCTGAACAAAAGGATCTTTTTGTCACAGACACCAGAAAAACTTTTATCTTATCTCTTTGAATGAATAAGGAAGGACATGCAAATATATATGGCAAGGTATGGGCTCGACAGAGAATGTACCTATGACCAACATTAAACCTGAATGACCAGAACAAATATCCCATTGTCTCAGAAAGTGAGAGATAAATAAAGCTAAGGAGCTAAGGAGTCCTCACTTCTCATAAGACAATGACTAGGATACCAAGTGAGGTTTGTTTTTCAACAGGACAAATAATGAGAATAAACATGAGATTGTTCACCCGAATGTCTAAAGTTCATCTCAAAACATGACGTTACCAGTCAATTCATAGTATATGTGATATCTGTCAGTCACGAAATAAAACTACCATTTTAGTATCCGATGAATTGATGAAATCGGTTATAAAGAAAACATAATAAATATAGGGTGATTATTAATAGAATTGTTTTAGGAACAAATTAGTATTAAGATATATATATGATTATGATATGAATATATTAGAATTTAACTATGCTAGATAAACAAATATTGATTGGATACCCAAATTATACAGGTATCCAGATAGATAAAAACTGTATGTGATGTTGATTTGTATGTATATATATATATGTATGTGTATATATATATATATGTATATATATGTATGTATATGTATGTATATATATGTGTATATATATATATATATGTATATATGTGTATATACGTATAACTTGTGTCCTTTTTAAATGGACTAAATGTTTACAGATATACAATGATATGCATATGTATCACCATTTTATGCAAAGTGATAGATTAATAATTATGCTAAGCATATTTGATAGTATGGGGTTAGTAGAATTCCCAAATATTAAAGATATAGATATTTTCACTAAAGTAAAATATACAGTATAAAATAAAATATATTACTTTACAGAGCAGCCCCAAAACACATGTGAGACACCTGGTGGTTGAAGGTGCAATTACATTAAAAACATTTAGGCCAATAGGAAAAAGGCACATACCTTTTGGGCTGAACATATTACAAGTTTTATGATCTTATTGTGTGAGAGGATATTTAAGAAGCTAGATAGATAGTGAGAGAGGGAGGAGAGCTCAGGGGAACCTGAGAGCTCAGGGACCCACCCTGGGGAAGGGACACTGGGAGAAACATCTTCCCAGATAGACTGACAGCCATGCCTGGAAATATACTTTAAACCTCCAAGGAGATTCCTGAACCCGGTAGCTATCTTAAATCCAGACTTATAGCCATTTTGGAATGGGTAAATATGCCATGTTGATTTTATCTTGTATGTTCTCTTAACCATTGATGTATTGAATATTCTAGTATTGATAATCATTCTCCAGAATCAATAATCGCCTTTTCATAGATTTTTCTCTAATATTCAATTTTTATTATATATTACTTTTTGCATAGTTACCAAATTTTATTGACAAACAAATGTCTAAATTATTTTCGCATTGTTCAACGTTACTTACCTGCAGTATAGTAACGGCTGGGTGTGTGAAATACAGACATTATGTTAAATTGTCAAGTATAAGGTTATTGATTCTACTGAAGAAGTTATCATGGTGATATTGTGTCCAAGGTACTATTACGCCCATTTTGAGGGTATTTCCATTAATTGTCAAATGTTCAAGTAATGCAATCTGTATTTTAATTTCATGTAAATATTTGTTTTCTGTCAACCAATAAATGTGACTATTAAGTATGATCACCCGTCTCCGTGAACAAGTTTCGCATATATAGACTGTGTCGTATCGATTGATCCTGTATCTTAAAAATATCTTCGTTAAAAATTACTTAATAAAAATGTGCGGGAAACTTTCCTTAAAAAAGCACAACATATTAAATGGAGGCACTGCGTGAGATAACGTCGATATTTTGTACAGGATCAGTCATAGTTACGGTGGTGACAGAAATAATATTTTGCATGAAATTATTAATTATTAATTTTTTTAAAAAAATATTTTTGCCAAGAAAAATGTCTGGTCAAAGTGAATTTTATGTTGACGGGGATTATCAAGATTCAGTCCTTAGTGGTAATATGAGTACTCAGACAAATTTGATACAAGTACAGGAAATGTTGGATATGTTTTCAAAAATTAACATGACAAATCATGCCGAAAAAAAGTTTGTCTAACGAGACTAGTCTAGAAGCAGGCATTGAAGGCCTTATAAACCACGCCCGTCAGTTAATAAAAGACGCGTGGAACGTGGAAGGTCAAAGCGATGAACTCACAGACAGCTCCTCTGAGACAAAAGAAATAGAAGGGCCTGATCCCATGCATTTTGAATTAAGCGATAACCTGATGTATCTTTATAGTGAGTTTAAAAGTCAATATACCCAACAGGAGAGTGATATCTTAGAACCCCAGTCCCATTTAATAGAAGGGGAATATGAGCCCACTAAAAAGCTAAAGGAAATTAATGACAAGGCAGATTGTTATGATGAGTCTACAGTGACAATGATGAAATATGAAATAAAACAGATGCAAAATAATGCAATAATAATGCTGGAAGAATGTCACCAATTAAATAAAGAGTGTAAACAATTAAGAGAGAAGGAGAGTTTTCTGCAGGAAAACGAGTCTCCTGACGAAAGTTGCAGAGTAATAGGCAGTGGAAATTTAAAAAGTTGCCGAGTAATAGGCAGTGGAAATTTAAAAAGTTGCAGAGTAATATGCAGTGGAAATGTAAAAGAAGAAACAAATCAGCTTAGGTCAGGACAGGAATCCCTAATTAAGCAACAAGAAGATTTAAAAGAACAAGGGAAGTTTATGCCCCAGAATAATGCTCAGATGCTAAACCCTGAAAGTATAGAATCTGATAATACTCCAAAATTTGACTCTCAACCTAAAGTTTGGGAGTTACATAATGAAGAGGAATTAGAAAAAGTAACCATATTCTACCCCAAGCCATCTGTAGAGCAAAGGGGGGTAAAAATTGAACCACCACATAAAAGTAGGTCTAATCAGTTTTCTTTGGGATCAGAAAAAACTACAGGCACCCCTAAACAGGACGCCTCAGAAATAATAACATTTTTAAAAGATGCTGTCCCAGCGTTTAAGGAAGAGGGATCCGTATGCATTATCGACCACATTGAGGCCTATGAAAATGCTTTATCAGCTTTAGGCCTAAATGATGACCAATCTAGGATTAATTTCTTACCGTGGGTATTTGAAACCAAACACCGTCCATTTTGCGAAGATTTAAAAAGTCTGTTGGGTACTGCCTGGCAAGAAATTAAAAACGGCTGTCATCTAGGATTTATCCCGCACAAAAATGTTAACGCGGCTAGCGCGGATATACACAATATCACATGTACAAATAATCAAAGCCCCATCGAATTTCTGGATGAGCTCAAAGGTGATGTCCACTTAGCAGAAAAGGAGCCAGGTTATGAGAAACCTCGGTTCCAACCCATGTTCTTCGAGGCCCCACCTACCCACGTAAAAGTAAATTTAGCGAAAGATTACAAAGGGGGGTGTTCACTGGAGTCTTTGGTAAAAGAGAGTAACAATTTGTACTCTATCCAACAGACTGGTGAAAACAATGGAAGGCCTGAAGGCCCTATGATGAAATTTGTGGATGAATTTTATGTATCTCCTCAATCATTACAGTCCAAAACCAAGAAAAAGAGATACGCTGATATAGTCAGAGGAGAGATGCCACTGAGTTTCCCCAGCGGGAGACCAATGTCCCCACCCATCAGAAGGGGGGAGCAGAGACCACCCTTTAGAGGGGGAGTTCAAAGACCACCTCAGGAGTCTCATCCAAAGGATCCAGACCCGAGGTTTAGGAGAAACTATAGGGTATACCTCCAACGGGTCAGATTTAAACCTAAGGGTAGACACCCTCACCTTTACCGGTGTAATTGGCTTCGGGGGCCTACACGGGTAAATAGGGAGAAACTACAGGGTAGGACACCTCAAAATCCCCAGAACGATAGGGAACAACTAAGGCCCAGACAACTATCCCAGAATCAAGACAATGTTTCTGATGGTGATATGTCTGATCAAACTGAGCCAGTAGTCCCCAGAAAGTACAGAAACCGGGTCCCACAACCCAATTCTGATCAGCCTGTAAGCAATATGGAAACCAAAATAGACAAAATTACGGATATGTTACACGGTTTGAATAAGTACTGAATGCATGTACTCAAGCGCTACTATGAATTTAAACTCAGAGATGCAACCGATATTTAAGATAACCAAATGATGTAGCTGCAAACCCATATAATAGTGTTCCCACACGTAAAATAAGTTAAAGACAAGTACACATTTTTGTGTAATAGGTGCGCTTAAATCAACCTTAAAAAACTCAATAGATTGTTTAAAATAAGTTATTTAGGAGACCTCTGCGCAAAACGTGAATAATATGTGACAAAATAAATAAAACAGTGTTAAGTGTATTAAAACTTCCTTCAAAAGGTGAATTTGCTGAGGTATAGATGGCTGCAGTGCGCATAAACCTCATACAATATATGGTTTGATAATCCGTGCAAACCAAAGCTTGGTAAAATTAGGAACAGATATATAGGATCTAAAATGTTGAACTTTCTATAGTACACCGGCAAATGGTGTGGACCAGTTGGTTACTTTAGTTCAGTGTGTTGTGCCAATTTGTGAAATAAATAGATTGACTTAATTAATTGAATAGATTAAAAACCACGAGTGTATCAATGGTTTCATTGCTAAAATGAACATGAATAGAAATTCTTCAAGGGGCAAATCCTGTGGCCAGCCAAGGGCCACAGAGCCTTTTAAGCGCCTATGTTAAAATAAATCAGAGGAATGCACTGCAGTAAAGATATAGGAAGCAGAGGTTCTAACACCATATTTCTCCCCAGGTCACAGTAATGAGGATCCTGAAATCCCTACCGGGGGATTGTGGTTGTTAGATATTAATTATTCTCCTATTTTTCAGTGGTCACTTCATTCCTCTGACATAAACAGGTCGCTCCAAACAGTCTAATTTCAAGAAGTCGACGAAGACGGTAATTCCAGAGGAAGACCGAATCCTAAAGACATTAATATCAGGAGGCCTAAATGGTTTGATATTTTGGTAAAAGATGAGGAGTCACCCGCATAAGGTAGTTTGATTGCCTCAAATGAGTTATATTGACACCCCAAAGGGGGGAGAATTTATTTGTTTTATTCCTCACAAGTAGAAGGTTGACTATGATGTCA